>VOMN01014712.1:0-16415 GCA_014899125.1 Orchestia grillus | reverse complement strand
TGTTGTTCTCCCCAGCGGGCAAATTCTCTCCCTGGGGGTAGTTTTCACTGTTAAACACCCCTGCCCCCTTCAGTTTCCACAACCCCTCACCCCCTCCCGTTCCTTTGTTTGGTCTCAACGAAAATTTCAAATAAGACCATCGTGCGCTCGGGTCTACATACAATCTCTGCTTCTGCCATCCAGTCGCATTTTATATTCAGTACACAGCTATGTTTATTTTCTGAAACGTCATTTCGTTTATGTTAATTATAATAATTATATTCCTCACAGTGAAGTGCTGTAATTAATTTGAACGTAAACTGAACCATAAAATAATTTCGTCGGTGTCGCAGTGCTGCGACGTGGGGGTATGTCTGCCAGGGGCCCCGGACTGGGGCACTCGGGGCGTCCCTGTGGCTGCGCGCTGCTCCGAGGGTTCCAGGAACACTTTCATTCGATAGCTTTTATGGAAGACTGAAAATTCGTTATCTCATTATCTCTCAACTCATCGTTATCTCTTGGGGGCCGAACGGCAAAGTCCCGTAACTTCGCTCCGTATACATGTGTTATGGTGCGTCATGTGTTCCAGTCATGTGTTCCAATGTGTCATGCGTCCCAATGTGTCATGCGTCCCACTGTGTCATGTGTTCCAATGTGTCAAGTGCTCCAATGTGTCAAGTGTTCCAATGTGTCATGCGTCCCAATGTGTCATGTATTCCGATGTGTCACGAACAACGGAACGTCAGCGATATATCACTTCAGTGGACGCACATGGACTTGGACGGGAAATTTCAGTCGGAGTTCTTGGCATTTATTTTCTGGCACGTTTTAGAAGCACAGGCGTACTCGTAGAGTACGCAGGAAGGCTCGTGTTACCAGCACAGGAGTGTGGGCAGTACGTGTGTGTGTACATACAGGTGCGCTCTTATACGTAGTACCCCCTCACGTACAGGAAGGAAGATTACCAGCTCCTCAGGTTGCAGGGCGTTGTCTAGCATCACTTGCACACTGTCATGGCGCTCATTTTATTCCCATTGGAGTGTTCGTTCCCGCGTTGCATGTCGCGATTTTTTCTATACTTTAAGCGGGATGCGTACAGCGTCGGGAGAGCTTGCCTGTGTTTTCTGGGATATAAGCCCTCGAGGTGATACAGGAATCGTGGTATCCCAGCACTCCCAGCTGCCCAGAAATTGCGGTATCTCAGCACTCCCAGCTGCCCAGAAATTTGGGTATCCCAGTACTCCGAGCTGCCCAGAAGCCGCTATATCCCAGCACTTACAGCTGCCAAGAAACCGTTAACGCACTTCGCTATCGCTGAGGGCTCGAGAAGAACGCGCGTAGAAGCGTAATTCAAAATAACGCACGTGAGGAAAATGTTTTGTGAAGAGTAAATTTGGTCCTGAGAGGGGAGACAAAAGAAGAGGACAAAGAGTACCGGAGAGTACGTGGTCTGAAAAGGACGTTCTGGAGTGACGGGTAGCGGCGGCTGACGTCACCGGTGAAAGAGGGTGCTGCTCTGATAAGACGTACGGGTCTCTGAAGCCTTTCAATTATAAGGTAATGCAAAGCTGCCAAAGTTAAAGACAATGGAGAAAATGTCTTCAAGGAGTTCCTCAATTTGTGCAGGCGGTGGTGCTGAGTCGGGGGACATATCAGGTAGGGGAGGTCCGATGTAGCGAGAAATGTCGGCTTTTAAGCCTCATTCCTCTTTCATTACTTGGAAATGAGAAATTCCTTGTCGATTTTACCCTTGATTGCTTCTTTTCTGGCCTTCAAATTGAAGCCCAGGTTGGTCTTGTTGTATTCTTGGGGTAAAGCCCAGGCCGGTCCTGCCGTATTCTTGGGGTAAACGTTCCTAAAAATAAATGGTAAGGAGAAAGTGAGGCCCTCTAAAGGTGTACGCGGTGATGAATATTTATTTTATGTTGCAGAAAATAAGCTTTGGTATGATTTGAGTTGAAATGCTATTTAACCTGTTAACGGGTATTGACATCATATGATGGCGTGCTTGTTGCATTCACACGGTCGCTGTCGATTACACATGCCGTGTGAACGCACCGCAGGCCACCTGGGCGGTGACCGTTAACAGGTTAAGTTATACTGAACACCAACCGGTGAAAAGACAACGAAGCCATCGAACCTGCTATGAAATTTTATGATACGATACACATCGTGCATCTACCCCGCACACTGCACCACTCCACCTCATACAACACACCACTCCACCTCATACAACACACCACTCCACCTCATACAACACGCCACGCCACCTCATCCATCTCTCATTCCACCCTCCGACAGCTACCCAATATTCGGGAACTTCTGAAATCCGCCTCCAGGTTCTCGTCTTCGTCCGTCACGACGGCCTAAAGACCAACAGTTTTCTCACGGGCTGTCGAGCACCAAATTGTCAAAACAGAGCTCCTCCAAAAGCGGTATCGGGTGAACCCCCAACAGGTGGCGCTGAGCTCTCGGGCAACCGCCACCAACCGATCCAGAAACCGCCCGTTCGTTTCTCGCTCACAGCTAAAAACCATGAGCGTCTCAAGAAATGTTTAGCGATGAAACTTCACATTGTTCGTGTTGATGGGGCCCCAATTGTGGCGGCTACGAGAGTGCTTCATTCAATAAAAGTTTCATTCGTTATTTTCACACTTCGTGTCTCGGGTAGAAGGAATTATACCGTTTTTATCGCCATTCTGATGATTCTTAGTATCGTTTTTATTTTATAACTATTTATACCGTTTCTTTAACAATTTCAATACTACACATATACGCCAAGATCTTGTATTTTCCTTGTGTGTAACCATTTATTTACGCACTTAAGGATTTAGAAGAGAGATAATTCTCGGGCCCGATTACCTAATTACTAACGAGACTGTGTCAGAGATGGCAGCCCGTATCAGTGACACGGAAAATTACGTACATAATTTTCTTTGAGATGTACTGTAATTTTTGACAGCATGGCGAAGGTAGCGTTATGATGAAGACCATTTTTAATGTGTAATTTTAAGTATTTAACAAAGTAGCTATAACAATGACTGCCACTCTGCTGTATAGAAGTTGGTTTCCATAGATTGTGTACAGTTCGATTTGTTTATGCCAATTCCCCCCAATATTTTTGGTGTATTTCTTGCCCACATTCATGATTATGTGACCGTCAATGCTTCGATGCTTAAAAACACTTGAACATTATACATCGTCTTAAATGCAATGAATTATCAATTATACGGACGTACATTTTCATCCAATAATTCTTGAAGTCGAAACCCCAAATCCCGAAGGCGAAATTTCAAATCCCGAAGTCGAAATTCCAAATCCTGAAGGTGAAATTCCAAATCTTGAATTTTAAGTGAGGAGAATACATACCGCGCGTCAGAAATATCACGATAATACAGTAGCAATAAATTTTTCTTCAACATTAATGTACACTACGTGACATTCAATGTATACTGTCTTCATTAACATTAATGTACGCAAAGTTTTGATTAACACTAATGTACGCAATGCAAACATCGAATGTACACTAAGTCACACGGGTAGAGTTACATTAACTATGCGCCATGATTTCGTTCAACTTATTGCTGTGCTGGAGAATACCAATTACAGAATCCAGTAGAAGAACAATACCAACATGCTTTAAACTACTGGTATAATAAGTTTGCCTGAATACTACCCAGGATCTCGTGATTCCGTGAGTCGCACTCATCTCGTATTCTCGCTTTTCTTTGTACTCTGACGCACAAAGTTTTGCTTCGGCCATCCCGCATCCGCGCATGTCTGGAAATTATATCAAAGTGGCATCCCTAAAGACCGCGCATGTCTGGAAATTATATCAAAGTGGCATCCCTAAAGACCGCGCATGTCTGGAAATTATATCAAAGTGTCATCTCTAAAAACTGGGCATGTCTAGAAATTATATCAAAGTGGCATCCCCAAAGACCGCGCGCCTCAGCGGAGCTATACAAACGGTTTCCTCGGAGTACATGTAAACGAAGACGCCTCACTGTGACATGCTCATTAACTTGACGCTGTTTATTTCCAGCAGATAACTTGGTGAACTCATTAAGTCCGGGTAGGCTGGGCTAATGAGACTCGAGACACTCCCTCCAGCACACCAACACTCTTCGCCACTCAGTCGTAACCTGACCGCATATTCGTAAGAAACCTGTCGTGCTGTGTAACTAGAGCGTGCAGGTCTGATTAGTTACTCCTCAGCGCTCCTCAAGTGACACTAGTGACTCAAATTTCCGCTAGTGACAGCCCAATTGAAGATGGTTCCTCCAACATGAAATTGTTTGGTGAATTTCAGCATCTCTCGTAGAAGTGCAACGGTTTTGGATTACTCATATGGATCTAATTTTTTACTCTATTTTGGTTCTTTTGCTGATGAAGTTTTTGATCAAACTTTAAAGCTTCTTTGTTTAGTTTGCGCGTACTATGACTTCTCTTACATTCTATAATAAATTAGGTATTTATTAGGAATAAAACTATTCGGTATTGAAAACTATTTTTTGTTATTTCAGTTCACAGTGAAAATACATACATCCTGCATCTTTTCCCTTGAACTCGTCTCTACCAATGTCTCAACTCAAAACCCTATTTTCGCCTCAGGGTGCACCAAAATTCTCCTTACCTTTCGAAAAAGACCTCGAAAGAAAGCCCTTCCTCTCTCCCCCCAAGTCCGACATGTCATCAGTTCTTGTAGACATGACAGCAAAATTCATTGTTCCATGGCACATTAGACATGACTAGTGGGCCGTGGAGTCTCACCGTGACATGAACATGACCGTTATGACCTCCTGTGACGCGTCACCACCACACTTGTCACCTCAGGCTCGCCGTGACGGCGGCGAAGATGTCTTCGGAAATTAGGTTTTTTGAAATGGGACACGTAGGCCTGGATGCGTTGGGCCTATTGCGTGCACGAGGGCGCTCCTACGTGCACGAGGGCGATCCTACGTGCACGAGGGCGATCCTACGTGCACGAGGGCGCTCCTACGTGCACGTGAACTCCACGTGTTCCCATCAACGTGCTAGAATTTGAACTTCATCTATTGGCTAGTTCCCATCAATGAATTTGACGCTGCATCAACGAGTTTGAAATTGAAAAATTCTGATTTCAAAGGTTTAATTCGCCCAATTTCCCATGAACGTTTATTCTAATAGGTGAAAAAAAATTCACTACAACTGAAAGGAATTGTGTACTAAGTCCACCTGCTGTTATTAATTCATTGACCAGTACTAATTTCTACTCCTTTTCTTATTTCCTTCTCCGCATGCCCACACTTCAAGTTGGTGTTCGAGGCAGCCCTTGAGGCTCTTTGATTATTGTATGAAATTCACCCAACTTCCGTAAACACTCGCAGGACAAATATCGGCAACGAAATGATGATGTCAAAGTATCCCTTATCTGTTCCCTGCTGCTATAGGAACCACGTAATCACTTATTGTCTAAGTAAATACCTCAATGAATACAATATATGTATACATAAATTCAGAGTGTTGATACGTGAGGGATGTGTGTATAGATTCCCGGCGGCACTCCAGTGTGGCCAGGGCATAGAGGCCCAAACAACTTCAACTTCAAGATTCCCGAATTGCAAGCCCTTTCCGATGTTAACACTGCATAATCAACAAAAACGTCAAAATCCGCAGTGAATGACGTCACTGCGACTACTCATGTAACAAGAGGTGTAATTGTTGCTATTCTCTGTTGCCGGCAGCAATGGGAGATGCTGGTTGTTGCCAAGCTGGGCTGGGACGTGAGTCCTGTCACCGCTGTCGACTTCGTTGACAGTCTGCTGCGGCGACTGTCTGTCACCGGCGACAACATCATCCGTCGACACGCCCTCACCTTCGTAGCACTCGCGGCGACAGGTGAGAACAAGCTACTTTGTTGCCAGTGCGTGTGCAGTGAGTTGGTTGCTGGCTGTGGTAGTGATTGTCACCAGTAATTGTCATCGATGATTTTCACTAGTGGTTGTCATTGGTGATTGTCCCCTTTGATCATCACTGTTGATTGTCACCAGCGATTGTTGCCAATGATTGTCACCAGAGATTTCCATCATCGATTGCCACCGGTGATTGTCGTCCATGATTGCCACAAGTGGTTGCCACTAGTGATTGCTGCTTGTGATTTTCATCCATGGTTATCATCAGCGATCGCCACCAGCGATTATCATCGGTGATTGTCGCCAGCGATTATCACCGGTGATTGTCACAGTGATTATCATCAGATATTTTCATCAATGACTGTCACCAGTGATTGCCCTTGGCGTCACACATGACAGCAGATGCCCCTGAGAGAGAGAGAGAGAGAGAGTTCACATTAGCATGGACCACGTCTCTTACTTCAGCTGCGGAGGTAGACCGTTCCTGACCTGACACTGTAACATCGAAATATTACATCCGAAGGGTGAAATTCGGTGCCGTTCATTGATTCCAGTTCAATACATTTTCCTGCTAAGCGTTTCGAAACTATGTGCTTCAATTTCCATCACCGATGATTACTTTGGTGAACGTTGAAATGCCTGCTGGAGTTGAAACCTGTTCTCTAACGTGGACGCCTTTTCTGGCGCTTTCAAATCTGCGTATTTTCTTAAAAATTTAGGCCTATTTTACTACCTTTGAATCTTTTTTTATGTTAGCGCAGTTTGTTAATACTACATCTATTTTGCTTACATCTTTGAATTCATCGACTGAGCACGCGTATATTTTCAAACATTCTGAGTACGCAAGTCTTGTTTGCATCACTATGCAAGCTTGGAACTCTCCCTCGGTGCCTTCGACAGATTTCGTGACTCAAAATTGGCTTCTCGAAAGAATCAGCTCTGAATTTTTGAATCTGCTTCCGTTCCAAGTTATGTCTGCGATAACTTTTTACTTTAACAAACATATTCATGCTTTTTTGATCAGTGTAGATCCATTTATGTGCATGCACGCACTCACGGTATTCACGAATAGATGTATGCGTATTCATGAAGTAACACGTACACACACACACGAATACACAACGCACAAATACGCATACAGAGCACCTTGAATACCTTGAATACCTTGAAAATGTTGGGCCTTCACACCCGGGCCACACTGGGGTGCCGCCGCTTTGTGTGAATGGTGTGCCATCGCATATCCGCGAGCTGTTCAATGGGACGGTTTTCCTCCGCCGCCTGCTGATGGTAGTGAGACAAGGGAGGCCTATCAGGGATAGTTTGTAGAAAGTTATCTAACTTCTTCTTGAAGTCGTCCAGGGAACCATCGAATTTTCTCAGATCTTTTGGCAGAGAGTTGAAGAGTTTGGGTCCCATTACGGAGAACACACACACATACACAACACACATATGCACAACACATACATACACACGCACAACTCACACACACACACGCATACACAATACACTGAACTCATGAACAACCCGCACCCACACATGTGCAACACACATGTACAACACACACACGTGCACAGCCCTGAGTTTAGTCTCGCTCTAGACTAGGCCAGAAAGAAGACTTTGATGTCTGAGCTATTGCAAAACAGCCGCTATTTTCTTCAAGTTTTGCTCAATGTCCTTTGACCCACTGACTCCCCCCTCCCCCCCATACTGGGGAGACGATGGGGGAGCAGGGGGTTAGGCTGTCTGGCAAGGCAGACAACCCCCGCGGGGGTTGCGGCGCAACTCCCCTCTAATTGACGAGGACTATTTTGAGATTTTGTGTTTCGATTATTCGCGCGGAAGAAAATGGAGAATTTTTCGCTAAAGCGAATTTCGTTCCGACTGACTTTCATGGGAGCGTGTATGTGAGTACGAGCATTTAATTTTATTTAGTGAAGAACTCTGAATTGGGATTCCCGGGCTCCTTTGCTGTACAATTTGGAGATTCTTCCCCGAAAAATTCCATAATATCTTTTTGATCATCTGTTGTTTACTAAAAAACAATCTATCGAAAACGAAACGTAAACTAAATTTCTGACGACAACCTTTCGCGTCTCTTGAAAAGGCCGAACTTGAAAGCTCTATTCGAATCCCTTGAACGGCTTTTCACCACTGAAGGTTATCAGGAGGGTTATCGAGGTTATGAGGAGGTTATCAGCGTTACGAGGTGGCTGAGAGGGGATCGGTTCAGACCACACACGCCTCACACTACGCCTTCATTCAAGGGATGTCTTGAGGCAGGCCCAGGTAGCTCCGCTCTAACGCCTTTGCGCTGCCGCTTATCGACGTCTCGGCGCAGAGGGAAGCTGTGGAGAGGAAAGCTCGAGCTGAGGGGAAATGTTAACGGAGATTGAAAAGACGGAGGGCGTTGTGAGCGCGAGGTAAATCTTTTCTGAGAGTAAAGGAAAAGAGGTGAAAAGGGCAGTCTGAGCTGAGGGTAAATGTACTCAGAGAGTAAAGGAGATGATGTAAAGAGGGTAGTCTGAGCAAAAAAAAAGCAAAGCGACCTCAGAGATGATTACCCTCTAATGAGTAAAGGAAAGAATGATGTAAAGAGAGTAATGACCCCTGAGAATACAGAGAATGAGGTATAGAGGGCAGTTTTAGCTGGAAGTAAATGTTCTTTCGGGGTGAAGGAAAACCGGTGTAGCCTTAGGCAGTCGAACATAAGGTAAGTGTACTCAAAGGGAAGATGAAAAGTTGTGAATAAAATATGTGTTCGAATGTGTTACATGTATTAGATATTAAATATCGGGTTAAATTTAGTCAGCTCTATTCCTTTCCTAACTAGAGTATTCCTACAGAACACTTTCAGAAGTTCCATGTATTTGTTGTAATTGAGAGCTGCAGAATGTTAATCGTAAAATGTTAAATTGTACGAAATTTCTAGAGTATACATTCTTTAAATTCAGCTTTTTCATTGCTTTTGTAATAAATTTTACTATATGATATTGCGGTATGTAATTCATACATATTCTTATTGGTGTTTCTGTAGGTTTCCTTATCTTGCTCGCACACTTTGTACTAAACGTCATGCATTTTTTCATATTTTCCTTCCCCGATATTCCTTCTACTTGCTCAGTAAGCCCCCTGCATTGCCCTAAACTCTTTCAACTCATCTTGAACGGAAACCTAGTGGAGAATATCCTAAAATTTCCAGCAGAATTATCACTTTTCACTGTTCCTCTTTGAACGAACGCATTTTGAAACCTTCCCTACATTTATTCATTTTCAATAACTATAACTACCATCTTTGTCTCCTGTCAACTCTACCAACTCAATTTCATTTGTCCGAATGGAAGTTCCAAAATTTCATTTATTTCTGTTTATTGTAAAATTTGAATAACTACATCGCCTATTTTCATTTAGCTCGACCGACTCAATTTAGTCAGATACTTTTCTTTAGAATTTGCTCGGAGATTTCCCTCTATTTCAGGTACATAATCCTGTGAATTACCCATCGTAGCTTCTGCAGTCATATTAAAATTCCTGGCAATGACACCTTCTGTCACTTATGCTTTCTGCCACGTATCCATTCTATCACTTACACTTCCTGCCACATATGTGTCATGCTTTCTGTCACTTACACTTTCTGTCACGCATACCTCGTGCCACTTACACCTCGTGTCACGCACACTTGCCGCCCCCACGCCCCCCGACCACGGCCCATCACCCAACAACACCCGCCTCGACACAAAGTTTGGTGCCGCTGGTAGCGCTGCACGGCGCAGGACCAGGTCCCTCACAGGCGTCGCTGGGAAGTCAATACCCGCGCATTCAGTTCCCATTTATCGTCAAGAAAAGGAAAAAATCCCTCGTATGTTGACGACGTCGGGAGAAAATTTCCACTTTGGGGCAGAGCTGCACACAATAGCGTGGGAGATTTCCCGCATCTGGGGGTTCCTGTGTTTATTGCGTGGGAATTTGAGAAATTTGTTTGCTTACTTTGGCATGGTGAGCAACGGACAGTGTGTGTGTGCGTGTGTGTGTGGTGGTGATGGTGGTACCTGGTGGTGGTGATGAAGTGGTGGTGGTGGTGGTACAGTAGAGTCAAAAATAATATTTTACATACGTATCTTCAGATAGTATTCAGCCCGCCTGATGCGCACTGGCTTCAGTAACACAGCATACATATTCATGGTTTTCACTTTTTTCAGAAAATCATTTTGTTAATTTCGAATTCATCTTCGCTATAGCCCTTCATGAAAAACCAGCGTGTATATTGGTAACAATTGCCACACAGAAGTAAAAAAATTTTCGCTTCTCTTTAAACACGAAAACAAAGAACAAATTCTTTAAAATCAAATGTCGTACTCTGAAAATTTTATGAGATGGCAAAGGCAAAGGGCTGGAATTATCGCCCAATAAAATTCTCCAGATTAATTTAGCACACTTGAGAAAGTATTCTTGAACGAGAAGAATCATGTTGTAAATATTCGGGGGAGTGTGTGTGTGTGTGTTTAGATTGAAGAGTTGCAATACATACGTTTCATACTGAACCATCTTTGACGCTGAATTTCGAATGTACAATTTATAGGCACCTGTATTCAATTGCAGTTTTACCGCAAATATTTCCTGTGTACCCATATTATTACATTACCTAATCTGCTTCGAGGCCGTGCTTCGCCTAACTTGTATATGCATGTTTCCATTGCGCATGCAGCTTGTTGACCATAGCTCACGCTGTACACCCTCCAGGCTCCATTATATACGAGTCTGCATGAGTGTTGGGCAGGAGGCGCACTTTCATCTGCTATCAAAACATCATTCATGCCAGCGTTTCGCTTTGGTCATTCATGTACAAAGGCTGGAGTACCATCGCGTACCTGCGTGTGTACCTGCCGACCATTCGGCAGGGGTACCTGCTCCTAATGGACTTAATATACCTCGAGTTTACCTGACGCTGATTGGAAGGTATTTTCTCGCCAGCAAAGGAACAATGGGTCCCTGCCTGACCACTCCAGCCTTCTATGTAATGTAGAGCCTGCCTCAGTACGTAGGACTTCCCTGAGTACGTAACGGACGCACGTAGGACGTGTCTGCGTAGGTAACGGATGCACGTAGAGGGCAAACTGCTTCTGGATATAAAAGCCTGCTAAAGGTAACCTTTCGGTCAATTGTAATTCGATACAAAAGATTAGACGAGAATTCGTCTATCTAACCTCACTCTACTTCCCCTTGCTACGTACGTGGACTAACCGAACTGCACACGTACGAGTACATGAGAGCACATGCTCACCGATCGCGCGTATTTAGTTGCGTTCTAATAAATGGTGAAACTTGCGCGACTGCATTTCATTCAATTTCATTAAGTTCTCCCTTCTCATTATCGTGTCACATAGCAACACAAGGTGAAAATGTTTTTGAAATTTTCTCTTAACACTACAGTCATTTATGTCATCCGTTCAAAAAAACGCATGTCTGAGTCTATAACAACACGGCACTTTTCCAACCTCGGTTTTAATACCAGCTAGACCACCCGTAACCCGTTGTGTCTCTATTGTAATACGAGCCAATAATGATTCTTCTTTATCTCCCAGCAAATATCCAAACCCAAAGCAAATAACTCATTCACTTAAGTCCCAATAAACTGTAACCTAAATACGATGGGAAACCCGTCTCTTAATTGCGGAGAGATGAATTTTAAATTTCTTCCCTATGTTAATACTGAAGAGTGTGCGCAGATGCAAACAATCAAGTAAGCAATCAAGATAATCAGAGTTCTGGTATAACAGAGATAGACGGGTGGATTTTGAGACTTAATGCGTGAATACAATTGCTTATAGCAGACATTGAAGCTTTAAAATTCGCACCACATTTATCCTATCGTATCTGAACAATAGCCTACCATAGGTAAAGTCCATGTATGTCACCATATTTTCCGCCATATCAGCCTTATCAGAGCAGCCGTATATATAACGACTGATGTATTAACATTTTTCGAGAATAATATGATTTTGATTTGACAAGCCGTAACTTCACAAATTCCCAAAATTAGTATTTCAAATTAATTAATCTGGTTCAAGTGTTCTTGATTAGATAAGAGGAGAGAATTATTTATCGTCGGTTGAATAATTAATTTGCGCACAATTAGGTTATTGTCAAATCGTTTAATAAATAAGCAATAATGATATTATAATATATACGGAATGCATTCATCCCTGACCAGGTATCATTTCTTGATTAACATTTGGACCCATCCAATTCTATTTAATAATGATCTCAAGGCGGAATCTTGTTACCTTGATTATTGGAAGCCATAGGTGTAACCGATAGAAATTTATTCGGAACTTGCTATCGTTATTTTAGTTTCCAGATGAAAAGTCATGCCATTTTAACTTCCGGATAAAGTGATGCTATCCCTTGTAACATTCTAGATAAATAGTACCTTTTTAATTTCCGGCTATACTGTAAAATGTTGTTCCTTTAATACTGTGCTACTGAAATGCTGCCTCTCTGATTTCCCGAAATGCTACCATTTTAGCTTCCCGCATTCAAAATGTTGTCATTTCAATCCCCACCTCAGAAATGCTGCAATTTCAACTTCCCTCTCCAGAAATGCTGTCATTTCAATCCTCGCCTCAGAAATGCCGCAATTTCAACTTCCCTCTCCAAAAATGAGGCCATTTCGATTTCCCGACCAAGAAATACCACCATTTCAATGACCGCCCCAGAAATGCTACCATTTCAATGGCCGCCCCAGAAATGCTGGAGTAACTGCTCTCGGCCTCCAGCCTGCCGTGTAGGTGCCGCACGAGCCACTCGCGTTGTCCAATTTTTCTACCAAGTTAAAGCAGAACAAGAAGGTGCAGAGGCCCCCAAATGTACCGTAGTTTGGGTATCGTGGTCGTCGGCTGCTGCCTTGAGACGGCAGATGGCAGGCGGTGGGCCCTCTCCCTTCCTGTATAATCTACGGGACTGATGAAAAAAAAAAATTTCTTCGATGGTCAAAAATAATTGGGCGCGTTGCGAGTCCGTTTCGGTGTAGTAAGGTTAATGACAGTGCGTGCGGGCGCTGGCTGAATACTGGCACAATTTGGAAACAAATGGGCGCATCTAATGGATGAAGGAAGGCGTGGTGACGATGGATGCAGGTGGAAAAAGTCC
The DNA here is from genome assembly GCA_014899125.1 of Orchestia grillus. NCBI lineage: Eukaryota > Metazoa > Arthropoda > Malacostraca > Amphipoda > Talitridae > Orchestia > Orchestia grillus. The sequence continues at coordinate 3,396 of VOMN01014712.1, read as the reverse complement.
GTGGCTGAGTAATGGTAAAAAATTGAGGACTTCGAAGTGACCTCGTTCGGTGTGGTCAAATTGCCTCGCATGGCAACAATGGCAAAAATGGCGCTCCTCTTGGACGGTTACAATATTTCCTAAAGGCTTGGACTTGAAATTGGTTCCCTGAACTGAAAAAATTCATATAATGAAGTCTTAAGCTTATGTTCGAGCGAACACTTGGTACATCGGTCGTGCTGCTCAGGGTGAACAGGGTTTGTAAATACATCCCGTGTTGGGGTATATTATGTAAACAATACTGCCTGAACTGCGCTCTCGTGTGAGAGGAACATGCATTGAACGTCTAATTCTGCATCTCAGGAGCAAAAAACATAAAATTCTCTGTGAGCCACAACGTTTTGTTAGGCTTTTTTCTTTTTGACCACTCCTGCAACAAGAAGCTTGAGACAACTTATAGTCTTGCGTATGAAACCTTGTCAGCACCCTCACTCAAACAAATCGTATTTCAGCTCCCTATCCACGGAAAATATAGGAATTTATTGACGTATTTTAATTAGACATCAGGGTCCGGGATTTGTGCGTCCATTCTCACGAGGGAGGAGTCGTCGGCCCCTGATGAGAAGCGGCAGATGACAAATGAACTCTGATTGGAGACTTCAACGCACATTGAGTAGTGATCCACCTCACCAATTCTGCTCGAGAGAAGAATGTGCGAGCAGGAATTAGAATGATCATATTTCTTTTGCGAATACGTGCGATGTAACTTCTTCCCAAATAGGCTTTCTGACCAAAACGTAAATTTAATACAAAAATTTGTCAGTCCGAAATGTGCGAGCTCACTCGGGAAAGGTCGGATTATGTTGAAAACATGAAAAATTACAAGTAAGCCCGTATCGGGCTTTTTTGACCATCGAATTATGAACAAAATATATAGAACAGGAGTGGAACCACCATAATTTGAAACACGATTCTTCCTGTAGGAACAACTACAAGTTTATTTCATAAGTGTGAAAAAAATGAGTCTTTGAAAATTCATCAATTTTTTGTACAAACTGCGCTAGACATTTCTTCCGTTAAATATTTTTTAATCGCTAACTTCATTTTTATTTGTCTTCATACTGCTTTTATACTGTAAACTGATCTCTGTTTAAAAAAAACTTTTTTCCCATAATCCTTCCCTTATCAAATTATAGACTCACATTTTTTTGCACGATCTTCCTTTATATTTTTGGAGCATTTGCATGCTTTGGTTTGTTCATCCGTTTCAGTATCGTATAATTTTTTTAATTTACATCCATGTTGTCTCAGGAATTTTTCTACATCCTTTCTTATTTCCACACGTTTTTCCGTATACTCAAATGCTTACGCTGATTAAACTGGACGCGAATATGTGTCTGAATGAGTATGAGTGTGTAAGTTCTAATTTTACCGTGATACTCAATCGCTGATTCTTAATTTTCAATTTCTGTTTCTTATTTTCTGGCTGGCCCAGCTTTGCTGTCTATCTTATTCTAATTAGCCTCATTAGCCTCTTGCGTGCTCTGTACGTCTCTCCCTCGGAGTCTCGGCCACTCGACGACGGGACAAAATTCAAGCTCCCTATGCGGCTTTAAAATTCAAGCTTCCTATGCGGCTTTGTTGCTCGCTTACTAGTTTGTGCTCGCTAGTTTGTTGCACGTTTACTAGTTTGTTGCACGCTTACTAGTTTGTTGCACGCTTGCTTAAAAGTACATCTGTCTGGTCGCTCAGCTGACATTTATCAGGGTTCTCCCTTCCATCGCTCCTTGCTTGAGGCAAAAAACAGACACGGGGACCTGTTACCGTGTGTTGCAACGCGCATAACTGTCTGAGAAGCGCCTTTGACGCAGTTATGCGCATTGTATGAGTCATGCGCACTGTTGCTATGCATGAGAATTGCATGATCTGCTTGCTTAGGAACACTCAAAAACGCTTGCAGTCATGAATCCTCCTTTTAGAGCCACACTACCCAATTATCGCTTGCGAAACCCGAGTGTGAGAAGCGACTGACGCAATCTAAAGCCCCGCGATCAGCAGTCCCAGTATAATCTGTGACACGCATACAATGCGTGTGTGAGATGCGCACTCAGGAGTTTCGTTAAGACTTCGAAGTGTTCCGTTGTTTTGTAGCATCCCGTCCACCTCGAGCTCGAATCTTTTTACCACAAAGCTATTGGTCGTCCAAAGCAAGGAAGATGTGGAGATGTGAGTGTGCGAACATTCTACTGAATTTGAGTCCTTCGATGTCATGATGTACTCTCTCGGTGGATTTTGTGGTGTAAAATCAAATTTTCTCCTAATTTTTTGTACAGTGTCTTTTTCTTTTCTTAAGAAACTTTTTTTACACCATGTAGATACAGAGTGGACCAATCAGTCCTAAAAAATTAGTTTCCGCTTTCTAATTCTTGTATTTTACTGATTAGTTTTTTGAAACATTACGTAATTTGGTAATCATCTTCAGTTGCATCTGCACATGATGTTTAAAATTAACGAACTTATTCACTTTATGATTATTTCCATATTTTTTGGAGCAAAGCCAGTCTCAATAGACGGCCTATTCTCAATAACGTCTCATTAAGTTTTCATCTACCTCTCATTAAATTCTCAATAACTTCTCATTAAGTTCTCATTTAAATTCTCAATAACTCCTCAATAAGTTTTCACTAACTCTTTATTAAATTCTCAAAAACTCCTCATTAAGTTCTCGATAACTCTTCATTAAATCCTCATTAGCTCCTCATTAAGTTATCATGTTGTTCTCACCAAGCCCCAGCTCCTCCCGTGATGTCACCAGGGCAACCAAAGATCATTTCAGCTTGCGGTGAGCGGAACCGTCCCGTCGTAAACTTAGGGGTGGTCTTCGAAAGAATTTACAACTTACACCAGTTTTTACGACTGTACATCAGAGACGGTTGTGAGCCATCTGTTCTCTGGGCATTGTCGGAGATTTGGCCATTCTTTTTTTTCGTTCCCTCATTGATTTTTTTTTCGTTTCTAGACTGGTCTTTTTTCTTCAATCATTCATGCTTGAGATAGGAGGTGCCATTTTCTCTGTAACCCACAGTCTTCACAAGCGACGATTTTGCTGCGACTGACTTTCTTTTCGTGCTTTTGGGTTTAAATTTTCTTCAGCACCCTTTCCATGACGCCATAGCAGATCGCACTGAACTCCATTAGCACAACTCTGGTGAGCGCGTCGCTTGGTGCCCACGTCTGCCCGCAGAGCTCACGCTCGCGAATTTAAAATCAATTCCAAAATTTAGAAATCGAAAGCGTTTAACGATCATATTTCCGCCTACTCATCGCCCCACCGAATTCCACGCCCGATTTCCTCCGAAATCCTCCCTGTTGGCGTGTGTTAACGGACGCGTTAGTTTGAACGTCACATCCCCGGCT
>VOMN01014690.1:0-19022 GCA_014899125.1 Orchestia grillus | reverse complement strand
CCGTTTATTCGCTGATTTGTTTCCCCGTTTGGTTAATTTCCATACATCATCGAATAACGCGTATCAGTCAACGATTGGCGCATGCGCGTCAATTATTACGAGTGTGAGCCATTTACAAAATAAAATGTGCAGTCACGACTCTTCGTATCGAGACGAGAGATAACGCCTCTTCACTTTTATTAGTTAAATATGTCACGCCTCAAGGAGACGCGTCTAGTCTTTTGTTTCGTCTCTAAGCCATGAGTGTGACCAAGATAAGCCTGCATGCTGACGTAACAAATGCCATGGTTTAGTCAGGCGTTAAGTTTATTGAGAGGCCCAGTTGATTTTCCATCAATTTGAATATTTTGAAGAATATCGGCAGCTTACTCGAGTACGAACGCACAAAATGCTTCTACGAGTGAAAATTTCGATTTTTTTTCTTACAGAGCCTCTACCTCATTTGCTCAAAAGTAACTTTTTTTAAAGAAACTTAACAAGTATGTGTAGTGAAAGGGCATATTTTCATTCTCAACATTTAAAAAAATCAACACTCCAATGATGAGGAGGTAGATAGACGAGTGCGTTTCAAATTTCAAGCAATTGTACTCTACACGAAAACTTCCCTTGCAAACTGCTAATGATTCAGTTTTTGGATTCGGTAAAAATTTAAAAGCAATCAACTAATACTATATTCTATTAATAATTTAAGAACTAATTGATTCCTGTTAAAGTTTATTGAGAAATTCCCAACTATGATTCTACATAAACTATTCAAAGATGACTGTCATTAACAGAATTACTAACGCACATCCAGAACCTTGGGCGTATATCTCGTCAACAAAAATCTCTTCAAATTATTTATCTTCTATATATTAATACGCTTGTACCTACCTACGTACTGTTCCGTCACGCTTCGCCACTTTTCAAGTGAAATTCCAGGTCTCGAGCGAAGTATCCTTTATACGGGTTGCATGTTTTGCTATAGAGAAGCCAGGCTTCGCGGCACGTATTCAGTTTCCCTAATAGAGTTCAGATTACTCGTATCATCAAGAAGGAAATTGCTTCAAAGACCGGACTATTTTTGCCCTGAACCTTTTAACCTCTGTCCAACTCTTGAGAGGACCACTTCTCCTGGGCTGGTTTATCTAAAGTTTGTGTATCTAAATTTCTGCGAAATTTTCACGGGTCCTGCTAGTTGCTCATTATTATTGGAAAATGAATGCAATTCATGTGAGATAAGCTGAGCGCAGCGTGGACGAAGTCTGAAAGCATCACCGGGTCTACGTATTTAAAGAACTGAAAAGATTAAGATTTGTACATTATTACATTCCAAGTAGTGTCATCCTCATTTTGTACGACAATCATTCAAGCATGGAAATACATAGTTACTGAACGTAATTCTTAAAATAGGCTTCACTTTTCACATATTTTCAATCCGTATAATTACAACACTGGTTTATACTTCAGGTTTACTGTAAGCATTCCGGACAGAGGCTTACAAATGTAAATATTGTAAGCTGGATTCCAGGTTAATGCATACACTGTTTGTATTAACTGCTCCAAATTTCTCGTTGCGATTCGAAGAAGTGAATGAAATTACGTAAGCAGCCATTACCTACCAAATGCACACTTTTAATCTGAGTATTGGTGACCCATTTTTTAAAATGAGTAGTGGTTATTTTATATTCAAATGAAGCATAGAAACTATTATTACCGGGTGATCAAGCGAAGTGTTGACAAAAATTTATTTAAATAACTTTTCAGTACAACTAAATTAATAAAAAATTCTTACTCTAAATAACAACAATACAAGGCAGCTTGTATATTTTACTCCATGTTCTATACATCCACCTCTAGCGTTAACTACACGTTTCAATCTATTGATAACCTGATTACATGTTACGCAGATAGATTCAGATGAGATATCTTCTCAATATTGCATAAGTTTAGCCTTAAGAGCATCAACATTTTGACCAATGAATGAACAGGCTTTACTTTCAATAATGCTCCATACACTGAAGTCCATGGGGTTTAAATCTGGAGAAGAAGGAGACATAACTCCTTGGACCAGGCACCAGTCATATTGTCCTTACAACAATTTTGAACAAGGTCAGCCGTACGGGAGGTGGCTCTATCCTATTGAAGAGTAATTCCGTATTCACCAAATGATGTGTCCAAAGAATCAAATTGTTCTTCAATAAGTTCAGATACGTGTGTTCTGGTTATTTTTACCCCTTCCTCGATTAATATAAGCGGAGGTTTGTGCTCTGTCGAGTTCACACTACCCCAAAACATTACAGAAGTGGGTTTTTGGCACTGGAAGGACGAACGAATTTTCACAGGGATGCTTTGCTTAGTTTTTACGAATATGCGATGATTTTGGGCGGTCGTGGATTGCTTGCAAAGTGAATACTTTGCGTCAGTCCACAACACTGGAGGCTGAATACCATCACTCGGTTTTCAAGAAGAAGCTATGCACGACTCAACCTTTTGGCTTGAGCTTTACTCCTCTTGTAATGCAATAGCCTTAAATCCTTCTTCAGAACATTTCGCCTGGTACCACAGCTGACAGAGGCTGCTGAAGCAGTTTCCTAATGCTGCTCCTTGGGTCCTTACGAGCTTTTTTCTCGTGTTTTAATCAATTAGGGTGGCCCATTAACTGGCTAATTTGGAGTACTTCTTGTCCCTGGCAGGATCCTATCTCTTTAAGGGATTTGAGGACTTTATAAACGCCTGCTCACGCAAGGTTTGAAAAGTCAAAAAAATGTCTTCTTGTTTCCTTCCTTTTTATACAGTTCACTAATAATATAACTAATTTACCTTACAATTACTAAATATTGAAAATAAAGTTCTTAAAAATATGTATCCATTACACTCCACACTAGGTTAAAGTTTAGTCAATATTTCTCAAAAAAATTCTATTTAATAGGTCGTTTAATGATCTCACAAAAAGTATCGACACCTCACTTGCTCACTTTGTAAATTGATGTTCAAGTTATAGTCCATGCACAGATAACTAACGTATTAAATAGGCTATAAAAAGTGCACATGATAATAACAGACTTGCAATAATTCTGTGACTCATCAGTTGAGATAGACGTGAAACTTTATCTGATGACACGCGCGTGAAACTTAAAACAAGGAAAGGAATACGCCCCCGTTAAGGCAATAAATTAATTTTTGAGACTAAGAGAATCAGGAGGAAACTTAGTCATGTCAAATGACAGAAGAATTGAGAGAAAGAAAGTTAAATTAGGTGTTCGAAACGACGAATTCATCACTGCCGACTCGGAAATTCACAGGTCTGTTCGCAACTGGTGTTCATAATGAAGCCATGAATACGTTTTGTACATTGTCAATCGCTGCTCCCGTATGTATATGTACAATCAACCGTATACGTTACGTACATAGGAGTAGGCTTCTGCCTCCACTAACAATTTTTGAGAACATTATTGGAAATACTAAAATTTCATCTTACATTCTTATATTGATATAAAAGCATAATAACTACGTTGTTCATAGGTGATAGGTATTCACTAACTCCTTTTACGGACATCATAGCCAAACTCATGGTCGAAAATAATCATAACAATAATAATAATAATAATAATATCTTGAGGGATTATCCTTATTCCTTCACTCTCGCCGGTTGACAGTCACTCAGAAACGGTTGTCGGAAAATGATGGTCGTTTCAGGATTTTTGTCTTGAAGCTTGATTTTATCGTGGGATTTTTATTGTATTCTTGGCGAGCTTCAGTATGCTTAATGATTGATACGCACTCTTTAATAATTTTCAATCTATTTTCGCGAGCAAACATTGTAAAAGCGAAAAACCCATAATTTTGAACAAGAAAAAAAGAAGACTATCGTTTACATCTTTCTCCCATGAGTTGAAGGTTGGTCACAGCGCTTCCCAGGCAGCTGCCAACATATCAGTAGAGCATGGGGAGAAAGCTCCATAAGTGATCGGCCCGACAAATTTCGCAGTGGTGATGAGAGTTTTATGAGATCATTTCATTGCGCCGATGTAGGACCCAGAGTGTCGAGCTTTTTTCACCTTACGAGTTTGCTTCAGATAATTTAACACATTCGATATGTTGACTCTAAGTTACTGAGACATTTCCCTAACACTCTGGTGTGTATCAGTCTTCAAGTGTGTTGAAGCTTTCTTAAAACACGATGAAAATATCAATATAAAATCAAGTTTAAAAAGTAGAACTTTTTGAACTGCCATTATTTTGTGAACAATCTAATTTAAATATTTTTATTTCAGTTCCACAGAGTATATGTATTCAATTCTAACGATTCACTAACTATTCTCTCAGTAGTTTCAAAATATTTTGTAGGGACAGACATGAATGTAACATTATGCATGTTCATCTCAACTAATATGATATCTCAGATCAAGTGCCGTGGTTGTACACGCGTAATTAAAAAAACAGATTCATCTCTACAAACTTTCTGCTTCATAAATATTCCGAGATAATGCCTCATCCTCAAGGCCCTGTATGTTTCTGATGACAGGTACTGCATGGAGTGCATTTTGTTTTGGTCTCAATGGCGTACTGGTAGCGTGATAGCCTCGCAGCCGAGAGGACCAGGGTTCGAATCTCGGCTCAGGCGAGGCGTTTCACGAAACCAGGGAATATTTCCTTTGGAGAAGGAAGTTTAAACCACACATTCCTCACATCCCTCACCACGCCAGTAGTTGTAAGGCATTGAAAACCCAACGGTAAAAAATGTTAGAATTAATAAAGGTTCTTTTTCCCTTACTGTTTACCCCACCTGCGCCTGAGTCTGGGTACTGCTTCATTTACCATCGAATTATACACACTCCTGCGCACAAGAATTTTAATTGTAAGTCGCGTATGAGATTTGAATTATATTTTTAGAAATATCAAAATTCAGTTTGATTGTCAGCTGCAATAAGATTGCAAATCACTTGACTTCTAATGTCCTGATATCGTTTTTATAGTATTGCAAAATCTATTATCTACATTTAGGGTGAATACAACACACAAAAATTAACGTACCTCGCGATCCTAATCGAGACAAGCGTCTCAAGTCACATGATTGCACATGATGTGTTCGAGCCGAAAAAAATTAATATTCTCTATATTTGCTTGATTACATTGTCACCAATTCAAGTTGAAATATGCAACTCGAGCGACCTCGGCCCTCAGCTCACGCCGTCGAATTTGAAGAGTTGCAGCGTATCTTATCTATGCCTCAATCAGCTGCCATCATGATGCCAACAGAGAATCAAGTTCGTTTTTGAAAACCCAGAGATTAAGTAGAAAACACGATGGCAAGTCGTTTGATTTCATCGTGCTGAAATACGCCAAACTGAAAATAAGGTACGATGTAAACCTTGAAATTCGGCAGCGAAAATGAAAAAAACAGTAAATTTTAATATGGTAATGATCAATAAAAAAAATAACTGAATCAGTAACATTTAAATTTACTTTCAATACTTTTACTAATACTAATAATAATACCAATACTGATACTAATACTTAAAACAACAGTGGCAACATGCGCGACCACGTCCGCGTGCTGTGCCGCATGAGCCATTCTTAGGACGAAGTCCGCTGCTGCCCCTCGCCCAGACTAATTAATCGTAATTACTGTACATTATTAGTTATAATATCCGTCATGTAACGATAAATATTGCACTGAGGTTATATAGGATGCAATCTGCCCTAAATCTGGTAGTTCTTTGGGCTTCCCCTTTCCTCCAAGCACACGGATGTTTTAGTTCTAAGTTCAATTGAGCGGCCGCATCACATGCAGTAGCTTGTTTTGGGGTGCTCCATAAAGCGCCCCTAATTTAAAATTTTTGCCAGCCTATAAATCTATACAAGCTCGGTGCAGGTGGACGTATGGCCAGCACCGTGCTTCATGCATAAGCGTGAGGTATACATAACTCAATATAGTGACGTAGAATGTAATCCAGTTCATGACACTGGGTTTAAACTCTTCATCTCTTAAACCTGGTTCTATTAATGGAACACGCTCTAGCATCACGGGATAAAGCAGAGGTGCGTGGCAGAAGTTGCCTGATAAGTGCACTTTTTTTACAGAACGAGCGCTTGAAAACGCAAGCAATAAAAACGATAGGAGTTCAGAGCCCCAATAGTACATTACTTGATGCAGGTATGTCCAAAGGGTTGACTATGTCGCGCCGATCGCGCATGTAATTTGCGTAAAGCGTACTATGTGTGCAAACCGAAATTTGCCTATCCCAGACGCGTGAGATGCTCATAAAGAGAGTTGCTTTTATTGGGTGACTTACTGAATATGTATTGGTATTTGCCGCCACCATTAAGTGATTTAATAAAGCACACATGTGATGAAAGTTGAGACGCTGGCGACTAGTAAGCGAACCATCATCACTCGTACACAGGATAAAGGCCTTAAATGAGGTTTTAGCTCTCACTTCTAAAATTTTACTATAGAATTACGAACTGAAACTAGACCCCCAGGCTTTTAATACCTACTCTTGTGAGCACTTTGTTCAGGTATCGCACGCAAACTCTTGCTCTCACTAGCCCCACACTCAGCGGATTGGGATCTCGTACTGCACAGAGGCAAGGTTCTTCATTTAATTTCGAAGGTAAATAAGATAAATTTTCTTGCGTAACTACAATTTCTTAGTGGATATTGTGGACGACTATTGTATTGATGTGTTATATATAAAACTTGGCAAACACAATACCCAACGCCTACTCAATGAAGCCGTTGCAATCGATGTACAGGAGAATTGAGCAACGCAGAGCCAAGTTTTACAACAAAATGCAGGAAGACGGACATTTTAAGGTCAGAAGAACAGACAGCGTCCATCATGCAAAGTTTATCTGAAAGAGGCATCTCCCAAGCTCTCTACGACACTGTGAATAAGATACGACGTTTATTTATCTTTTACTATACAGAATAAATACTCTTAAAATTGACCCACAAAGAAATTTTTGTAACGACTGGAAAGACCGAGTAAAATGAATTTTTTTACGAGAATTAACAATGAGATTGTCACGATTTTCCACGGCACTGCGAATACATTAGAATTATAGAAGATCTGTGCACACAAATGAGTGCACTTCAAATGCACGCATCAATAATACGACAAATATGACAACTAATAATATTTTGCATTACATTACCTGCTCAAAGGTCACAATTCTGTATCTTCTTGCCCTGAAGGCGCAAACTTATGAAGTTGAATGTTCGAACGAACTCGATGAATTTGCCACCAAGTACAACTGGAATCGCAACACTCGTGAAACGATTACCTAGGCTTGGAAGCGCGACGGCCGTAATGAAGCAACTGCAACCCTGATAGCGGTTGAAATAAGCCTGACACCTGCTCTGAATTCTGCTAAAAATATCACTGATAGATTAAGCTAAAGTAGGAAAAATTAGAGCCACCCAATAAGTGAAGTAATTAGGCTGCTCATTTAAGCCGATAAGTTATCGAAGCGTAAGATCGATACTTGAACGATGTCTAGCGGAAAACAAAAATTTCTCCTTCTCTGTCGGTGTAGAAAACAATAAATGCACAGTAGTGATCACAAACAAACAATGCTTATCGAAGAAATGAATAATAAATAAATGAATATGTTATTTTCGACTTCATTAGTTCCGTCGCAAACAAAAGTGGACCGTTCTAGCAACTCGATACAGAAACCGTGACGAGAGAGTAAAAAGGGACTAGTTCATGAAAACTCTTACAGAACACTTGTGAAGTCTTATGAATCTTTAGAATCTAAAAATATACTAAGTCTACAGACTTAACTGATTTTTAAACTCAGTATTGTTCGTTCATAATAATAAACTTGTTCTGACATTGATTTCTTTTTTTCCTATCTACACGATCTAACTTTCAAGTCAACATAAAGTGCATTTTCTAAGTGCATTTTAAGCATTTTCGAACACGCCTTCATTTGAAAAAAAAGTGTTTATTTCATCGAAACGAACCATAAGTTGAAGTTTGTTCAAAGAATTCTGAAAAACCCAGTATATACACGTGCCAAGCTTTTGTCCAGTATAATTTTAACCAGTAACACAAAAATGTATCAGCCATTACCAAATTTTGGAAGTTTCTTTCATAACAGGTTTTAAGGGTTATGTAAGAGTTTTATATAGATCAGTCCAATATTATGGATTATTTTAAAATGAGTTTCATATCAACCATGCCACAATTTTGTGTACTGACATAAAAATTCTATAAAATACAGGATTTTCAAAATTTGAAGCTTTCTAATGATACTGAAATAAAGTATGAACATAGCCAACATTTTAATACCAAAATTTTCTAACACAATTTACGGGAAACATATCAATGTTTAATGCACTCTCGGCACTCCCCATGCGCTTCAATATTAGGCAGGAGAATTCTGTCCTTGGATTTCGTCAAATTTTTATTTTATCTGTAGTAATACCTTTAGTACAAGTTAAAAACTCGCTCCACAAGTGATCCTTGGCAAAAGATTGACGCCTGGCTGGTAAATACGTTGTTTAAATAGTGACCATAGGTTCTAATAGGGTTCAGTCGGCCTTTTTCGAACTTAGGAGTCTTCAAATATTCTACTGTAGACTTAGCAGCACGTGACGGGATATCGTCAAGTATATAAACAAGCTTCCTTTTGATAGCAAGAGACCTCTGGAACCAAGGAACAACAATCAGCTTCAGGAAGTCGATAGAGTCAATTTCACACATTTAGGGATTCTAAAAGGACCCACTAATTCATTGCCAAAACTTTTTGCCAATATCGTAACGCCTCCTCTCTTTGTTGACGATGAAGACGTTAAGGGCAGGAAGCTCCTTCTCGAACCCAAACTTTACTCCACCCGTCAGATTTGCTGAGGGTAGCGCGCATCTCATCAGTTAAATGGACGTGTTTAAAATCCACTTTCATGTATGTTCTTGCCGATTCAAGTACAGAATGCTGATTCATCTGCTTCAGACGGTGTCTTATATCGAGTGTAACGTGGCTTGCCATACTTCTCAGCACTCGGTATCGAGACTTTTTGATGCATGGTCCAGTCCAACATTCTCGAAGATATTCTTGCTCGTTGAGTGAGGGTTCCTGCTAATTTACAGTTTCACTCTAGACAAAGCAAGTCTCTCTGGGATCCTACATTTTTCCCTAGTCTTTCCTTTCGGTCATGGCTTCAGGATTGCTGAGATACTTCTTCGAAGCACGGATATCACGGCCCAAAGTAGCAGCTATACACATGCCTTACATATTCACCATCAGCTAATTTAGAAACAATCTTTGCCGTTTCTTAGTCGTTAGGGCACTACGGTGACTCAATTTAACTGAAAACTTGTCAGGCACAAAAGCGTATCACGTTGCTCAAGCGACAGGTTGATCTAGTTTGTCTATTGCTGCGTAGAACTGACTCAAAAGTTCCACATTTGTGCATGCCCGGGTTGCCGTTATTTCTGCTAAATTTCATTGTTCAAAACTGGGTAATTTAATTCTTAGACAGAACATGCTCATGCACAAAGCTTTGCGCAAAATGTATCTGTAGTGGACATCACACCATGTATGTGGGTATGACCCAACGACCACTGGACGCCAGCAACGCACCTGGACGTAGCACAGAACAGGTGCTTTTATCTCCTCCGCACTCGAACACTCGAGTACCATCGGCTTCTCTCAGCCTGTACGATATCACTACTACAACTTCTCGTACACTGCTATACGTCTGTAAAGCGTTCTTGTTTGTTTCAGGTTATGTTTACGTTCTACAACCTATGGAAGCTACGGCCAAGTTTTCACGTCAGTTACGACTACTTTTGGGCCTCTTTTCTTCGTGTTTTTTCCCAAACGACCTGAGGGTCGGAGACGACCAGCTAAATTAATTGATCAACAGTGACCCAACGAATCACAGGCAGTCTAGTGTTCAACAAATTCACAGCTATGGATTATTGAGTTATTCATTGCGACCATCATATGATCAAATCTTGTTATAAGCTCATCTCATGGCCTGCGATGCAGTGCCAGCGTGGAAACCTGTGAATAGCATGTGGCATCAGAATGATTTTTGCATGTATACCTCACTGTACAATTAAAAAACAATTCCTCCTAGAGACTTGAACTATTTAACTTTAAAGTATGTAGTTATATCTATTACAGCACGAAATATCTTGTTCAACTGTTCAATCTAATTCTTATTAAAAAACAGGCGGTAATTAATGATCTTTGGTTCCTAACATTCAGATTACAACATTTTGAAAACATTTTTTCGCAATCACCAGTTTAATGAATTTGCCACACAAAAATAGTGTTTCTAAATATTTTTCCTGACATATAACGAAAACTACATCATTTCTAAGCCTGTAGAAGTTTGATTCTTTTACTATACGGAACATACCACGCAGAATACCTCGACAGTATTCATATTTTGGATGAGTAGTCTTGAAAAATTACTTCAACATGCTGCAAGGTTCAAGATTGAAGTTTTGAGCAATAGTTTACAATATTCTCGTCATTCTCTAACTTCACCTAGTTCACACAGAAGTGCGCCCATAAAAGCCAAAATTTAAGTGCGCGACCGAGTTCTATTACTATACGCCTCGTGCAGCGCAGGCATTTTGAGGACCTCGCTTAAATGCAACAATTAACTCAATCATGACTGAAGAAACGAAAATTTTCAACTTGACTCTACATATTCAGCACAATATTACTGAATATTGCGCGCTCAGAACAAGGACTGGCTATAATTCTATGTCTCATCGTCTATTTTCGAAAATTAAATAACTACACACAAAGCTTGACATGCGCGATTTCAAAATCAAACCATATTCTTCATTATGTGGTCAGCTTCTTGCTGAAATATGATACGAATAATACCCAAACTATAATTCGGTAAAATGATAAAAGAAATGAGTGGCTATGCAAAAAGATTTAGTTTGAATTGAGGCAAAGTTTAATAACATATAATCATGTTCATAAGAAGCATAACTCAGTTACCTATAAATATTTATGCAGACCAGTATGAAAATTATTACTTACCGTTGAATATTCTCCTAACACGCCGCAGTTTTGCATAAAAAATTCATACCCTCAAATATTTACAGCTCACAAGATGATTACAGTATTGTCGACAGAACAAATTCCTGAGTGTCGACAGAAACAATTCGCGATTAAATAATTTTCAGGAAGAAATTTTGAATTGACGAGGCGAGACCCAATTTGTAAACAACACAGATTGTGATGCCCTATTCTCTAGAAAGCACTTCGGTTCACAACTTATTTTAGGAGTGAAGTCAAATAAGACGAGCTTGCAAAACTCCAAGCGTGAAGCAAGAGACGACATAACTAAATTGGCTCTCTGTGCTTCACATCACCTGCCCTCGCTCGATAGCTTATCGCATGCGAGATAAGAGGCAAGGCAAGTTACGCCTAAGACGTTTTCACAAAGGAACGCGACAGCAGAACTCTTCAAAACATTTCTAGGAAATGTTTTTGTGCTATCAATTGGACATGTTCGGCTCAATCGTTGCAAACATAAGCGTAGAAAGCGTAGACTTACTTCATCAAAGGAATTATCATCTGAGTTAACAGCCATCAAAAGAAATATGTTGAAGTATGTATTAAAAATGCGACGCACAGTATAAACTTTCGCTTCAAATCGAGCGACAATTTTACAAGTGCATTGACTTCATCTGAAATGTTTGTAACACTAGCATAAAAACCTGACATTTAAAGAGCAAATGTTATACATAGTGCTAGGGCTATTTGAGGACATGTCGTTTTCAGTTTGTCTCACACTCGAATCCTTTATATTTTTATTTTTTATTTCAGGTCACCCATTTCAATGAAAATGTTAAACAAAGAAATGAAGAGACATGTAGTCAGAGTTGCTTTAGCTGCAACCATGATGGCTTAAGGAGTTGTGAGCGGTGAAGGTCATGTCATGTCATCCCACCTTATATTTTACCACAGGGCCTTAGGATTAATGCTGCTGAATACATTGATGTTCTAAGAACTGTTATTAAGCTCTGGAATGATAAAGTATCCAGTGGAAGGCCATATGCCTTTCGCAAGCTCAGCACCTTCCCACAAAGCCATCGTTACCGAAAATTGATTATCAAAGAATTTACAGTCGACAGAACGACAGAACAAAGAATTTACAGGCGAGTTTGCTGGACTATTTCGTGTGAAGCGTCATGGAAAGGGAATCTAAACGATATCCTCATGGTACCATAGCTTCACTGAAGGCCACCATTGCCCGCGTGGTGCCTGAAATGAATAAGGTTCACGCAATTTCACTTGGTCAACGGTTTCGGACCTGCATAGAGGCTGTCGTTGAAGCTAAAGGTGGCTTCATAAAATAATTTGATAGCTAAGTATCAGAAAAGACATTCATACAAACTTGATTTCAATGTATACATTTTTTAGCAAATCATTTTTGAAAGTTTAACATACTAAAAATGTCCTCAAACAGCCCTAGCACTCTGTGTATTGGCGCTAAACTATAAAAATCTATTAGAATTCCCAACAAAGTTGAAAAAGTTAAAAACGTATTACCTTTAGCAACGTTAAAGATAATGTACAGAATATTTATTCATCTATTTCTTTTATAAGGCATAGCATCATGACATGGAAGTAGTTAACATAAAACGAAAGTACTTTTTACTCGACAAAAAAGAGCCATTTGAGCGACGATAAATTTGGCATATATATAAATACATGAAACTTTCTGATCTTCATCAATTTTTCCTTTATACTTCGCGCATAAAACTTTAACTAAGTGAAGCCATATGACCCGAAAGAACTACATAGCATCAGTTCAAACTGGTCACCATGAATATTTACACGAAGTTAGAATAAATCCATACTTCCCAACAACTGCAATACTAGATCGCAATTCAGTTTTCATTAGACTACTTTAAAACTTGAACCTTATTGTCTTCTATTATTCGTGAGAAAAAACACTCGAAGCGTTCAAAACGGATCTTGAATCCTACTTCTTATCTAGATATTGCAGATAGTTAATTGTTGGAAGACAGTCTCATGTCCTAATCCGAGATTCAGATACCACTTACGTTGTGTGATCAAATTTCATTGAAGTATCTCACATACTGTCTTATAAAAATGTATACCTCACTTTTAAGTGCTAATAAATTAATCCCAAATAAATCGATTTTATCATATTTGGTCTCATTGGATGCAAAAATTTATTCTGTATCACTCCATTGCCAAAATTTTGCAAATTAAAAAAAGCTTTGGATTTGGAAAACGTTAATGCGGTGACAACTTGGAATGAATTTTGCCTGGTAACCGAGGACACTCTAATTCATTATGAAAAATAAATTGTCAGAATAACTGTAGATATTATGTTGGATCTTATTTATTGTTAACTGTTTAGAATTTTTTATTTAAGCTTAATCCAATCCCGTCAAGATGCTTCTAGCAGAGCAGCAGCAAATTTTTCTAGTTAAGAGCTACAATCAAGCAAAAAGCTACCATCAAGTGCGCCTGCAATATTCAGAATTTTTTCGTGGAAGAGCGTCTCCAGCTAAATTAACCTTGTATCGTATTGTGCGCAAATTCAATGAAGAAGGAATTGTGCTCTATTTGAACAAGGAAAGAAGTGGAGGAAAAAACAGTGCTAGAACTCTGGGAAATATTGATATGGTTTCAGAAATACTTCAAGAAATTCCAAAAATTACGTGACGAAGAAATAATCTTTTCCAAGTGTAAAGCTTTATTTAATTTGCAAAATATCTGCAATGGTGTGATACAGAATGAATTTCTGCATCCAATGAGACCAAGTATGATAAAATCGGTACATCGGGGTCCTTTTATTAGCCCTTAGAGCATTTGAATAAATCGAGTGATAATTATTGGAGTATTGATTTACCTTCAAGCAAATAATTACAGTTCGTTTGACACCTAGAAAATGATACACAAAACGCATAATCGAAAAAATGTATTTCGCAGAAAGCAAATTCAACTTGAAGTGGTTCTGTATAGAAGGGGTGTACTCTTCAGTGCTTGGACAGAAGTATTTGTACAACCAACTCTATTTGATCTATTTTGAAAATTTTGAGCTCTGGTTTGGAGTAAATAATACAAATAGTTCAGAAAACACATATTTAGTAAAATATGTAAACAAATAAGAACAAAATTGATTAACAACGAGAAAATCCACGGAGAAAAAAATTGAATGGGACAAAAATATTCGGCCAAAACTAAAACCAAGTTTTTAGTTTTTGATGGCATGATCTTTATTCGTAATAACAGCACAGAGACGATTATAGTAACTGAAAACTAACCTTTGACACTCCGTTTGTGTTCTCGTG
This sequence comes from Orchestia grillus, assembly GCA_014899125.1. NCBI lineage: Eukaryota > Metazoa > Arthropoda > Malacostraca > Amphipoda > Talitridae > Orchestia > Orchestia grillus. Next base: position 4,722 of record VOMN01014690.1, on the reverse strand, counting down.
TTCCATTCTTGCATGCAGTTGACCCCAAACCAGTAATGTTCATTGGATTCCTGTGCATAGCAGTTTTGAATATTCACCAAACATTTTCAATGGGATTGATGTCAGGCGATTGGCTAGGCCATGGAAGGACATGTTCTTATTTACGAATAATTATTTTGTTAATTTCACCGTATGCTTGGGGTCGTTGTTTTGCTGAAAGATTCACTAATTGCACCAGCCGTAGAATATTCCTGCGCTCTGAAGCAGCTTCTGCTCTAGTATCTGCCTGCACATGGGAATGTTCATTTTCCCATCAATGATGAGGAGTTTCTCTGTACAATGGACAACAGCTCAAAATTATGATACTGCCTCCTCCATGCTTGACGGTAGGGATAGTGTTCTTGGGATCATAGGCACTCTATTTTCCTCCAAGCATGACGAGCGTCGTTGCGGCCGTAAACTTCAATTTTACTTTAATTGGACCATACAACCTGTTCCCAAAACTCAATTTCTTTGTTAAGATGATCTTTAGCAAACGTCGAACAGTTTTTCACAAGTTTTGATGTAAGAAGAGGAGTTCTACGTGGAGTGAAGGCATGTAGACTATTTTAATATAATTCTCTGGAAACCGTTTTTCGACTGACGTGAACGCCTTGTTACTCCAGTTCTTTCTGTAGGTATGTATGGGTTGTTATGGGCTCATTCGTCAATTTACCCAGCATATAGCATCGAGAGCGGCCCGTGACCTTGCGAGGAGCGCTGACTCTGGAAGATTGGAGATTGCTCCAGTCATCCCAGTCGGAGATGCGTCAGAACTATTGCACCATCAACTTAGTATGGAACCGTAAAAACAATATGCTTTCGAATATCTTAGGTATCTTCATTTCCTTATGTATTGTACTCACTGAGTATCCATGTTCAACAAAATCTGGAGAGGTAATGATTGTGCCGATCGTAGTTTGTTTGCACTACATGATTCTGGAAATTTTTGGTACCTTTATAAAAAATCTTTAAATCAAGAGAATCAAATTGCATAATAACATAACAACGATTAATATGTCAATTGCTGCCAAATATTTTGTCCCAGGCTTTTTTTTTACTTAGTTGATTTCCAAGTTGTCACAAATTTTTGTTCTGTTCTGGTTGAATATTCTGGCAAATATTTGCTCCCCGAACTACCTCTATTTTTTACCCCAAATCAGAGCTCAAAATTTTCGAATTAATCAAATTCAGAGTTGTGCAAATACTAGTGTTCACGTACTGCAAAATCTAACTTAAAAATAAACATCAATTAATACTTGATAGCAATTGTACTCATCGGTATGACACGATAGTGTTCCAGTATAACGCTAATTACTCCGTGTATTGTATGATGTACATTCATCAACATCATCAAAATACGAAGATAGTCATACCGCATTAAATTATATCCACTAGATACTTCCGAATAGGAAAAGCAAAATCATAATGGAAAAAATGATGCAATTAAAACTTCTATCAACACTACAGGATTTATTTACTTTCCACGAATCAAAAGTAGCACTGAGATCCACGAAGGGCAGAAGCTGATCTGGAAATAAGGGACCTGAAAGGTACGAGGCTCTCATTGCACTTCGTAACCTACGCCAATGGTTGACTGAGCCCAAGCTATGATGGTGCCTGAAACTCTACAAAGCATGGAAAATAACCTAATAGCTCGTTTCGAACACAAGCAACAAGTGTCGTGAAAACCTAGGCGTGACAACGACGTTGATTTCGTTGAAAACCTCAACTAACCTGCCGTGACCGGAATTAGGAATCAAACAGCGCGGTCGCTATACGTGTTTTCCTATAGAATATCTTTGCCACAAGGCTACCGACTCCTAAATTGATGCATACTAATAAAACTAATGCCGTGCATAAAGCTAGCGTAAAAACTTCCTGAAGAATATCTCAGTGGATTGGGTGGCTAACAGCACTATAGACCATTATGTGAAACTTAATTTTTCGAGAAATGTGCGTCAGAAACGAATTAATTTTTACGTCAAGTCCCAACAACGGGAAGAAATATCGAGGTCATTCGATATACCAGTATTTCTTTATCAGGCACGAGAGAGAAGTATTCACGTCCATAAGCCAAAGATAAAAACGTGTTATTTATCAGATGGATTTAGGAATTAAGCTTTGCAAGTTATATCGATAACAACGTTGCGATAATAGTAACCCAATCAATTTCTGAGCTCTTCGGACAAGAAAATTAGTCCCCTGCTGTTATTATAATGAAAGACCTCCACAAGCACAAACAATAGTAGCAATTATAAGCGGAATTGAATTTACAAGTGTCCTAATGCACACTAGGTCGATTTTAAACCACTCTTGCATCAACTGATATCGTAGTGCGGCCACAGTACGGGGACAATCTCCTCGACGTCTAACTTGATCCGGGTGGTCCCACAAATTTTCTTTTGGCCTAATAATGTCTCGGGACAAACAGCCCTGGGTCAAGCTTTCACGCAAGATAGTTTTCTTAATAATTAACTAAAAAATGTATCAGTCATTACCAAATTTCGGAATTGGCGTTCATGTAAGGTTTTTAAGTGTTTTATTAGAGTTTTACATCGATTAGGCCAATATTCTGGAAGGTTCTTAAATGTATTTCTGAGTAGTTGAATTTGAACCGTACCAAAATTTTGTGCACTAACATGAAAAGTCGATGAAAAGGATTTTCATAATTTCAAGCTTTTCTCAGGATACTCAAAATAAGGTATGAACATTACAAACATTTTAATATCAAAATCTTTCAATAAAATTTGCGAGTAACATGTTAGTAATTAATGTACTCTCTACATGCTTCAACAATAGCCAGGACACGTCTGTCTATAGATTTCGTCAAATTTTCGATTTCATTGGCAGTAGTACGTCTTGCATAAGTTTCATGTTCACTCTGCAGGAGATCTGAAAATTTACGTCCGACTGGTGAAGTTAACTTCAGCAGTGACTACAGGTTCTCAGTAAGATTCAAGTCCCGAGAAAACGCTGGCCATTTTATCAGTCGGCCATCTTTGAACCCGTGAAGTTTTCAAACATACTTCTTTAACCTTTGCAGCGAGTGACAGGGCATCGTGATGCATAAAAATAAAAACAAGTATCTTTTATTGGCAGTAGATGTCCTCCGGAGCCACGGAAGAACCACCTGCTCTAGGAAGTTGACATAGGCAGCTGCAGTCAGTTTTACACGTTCGGGGATTTTTAAAGGACCCCTAGTATATCGCCAACAATTCATGCCCATATATCACGTGAGTGCGGAGTACTTCCCTTGGAAAAGGAAGTTTAATCCACACATTCCTCACATCCCCCCCCACACCAGTAGTTGTAAGGCATTTAAAACTCAACGGTAAAACGAGTTAGAATTAAAAAAGGTAGGCTCCATGGTGTAGTGGTGAACGTGATGGCCTCACAGCCGAATGGACGAGGGTTCGAGCCTCGGCTCAGGTGGGTGGGGCTTTTCACGTCACCACGGAGTATTTCCCTTGGAAAAGGAAGTTTAAACCACACATTCCTCACATTCCCCACCACACCAGTAGTTGTAAGGCATTTAAAACCCAACGGTAAAACGTGTTGGAATGAATAAAGGTTCTTTAATAAAGGTTCTTTCTTTATATAACGCCTCCCACTCTTTGTTGAAGACGAAGACGTTGGGGACGAGAAGCCCCTTGAAACCAAACTTTACTCCACCCGTCAGGTTCATCGAGGGTAGTGCGCATTTCATCAGTAAAAATGACGTGTTTAAAATTAAATTTAGTGTAAGTTCTTGCCCATTCAAGTTGAGAATCCTTGTGTATCTATTTCAGAGGGTATCTTAAATCGGACATATAACGTGGCTTGCCATGCTTTTCCGCACTCGATACAGAGTTGTTTTCGATGCATGGCTTAGTCCAACATTCTTGCTTGTTAAGTGAGGATTCCTGAAATAGTAGTAGTAGTAGTATAGGTAGCAGAGCTTCAGTAACTCTGACTATCTCTCACCGAAAGAGTAGGGACAATTTAGTACGGACTTGGGAGAACGGAGAATCTATGCACAAGGTATTTTCCTACTTAAGATCTCCTGCCAATCAGCGAAGAAGGCATGAAAATGGAAACAAGTCAAGTGGGCACGAAAGATAGAAGTCCCGGAGGCCTAGCTACAGCTGAGGTGACCTAACAGTGTCCCCCTGAGGACGCTACTCCCAATAGAATAGGATAGACAAACCTAACGAGGATTCATGAATGCTTCCCGTTTTACTCTGGACAAATCACGTCTCCCCATTATCCCATAATTTCATTTTTATCCTTTCGGCCTTAGCTTCATCATTGCTGAGATACTTCTTCACAGTACGGATATCCCGGCCCAAAGTAGCAGCTATATCTCTCACACATTCACCATCAGCTAATTTACGCACTATCTTCGTTTTTTCTTGTCATAAAGGCCTTACAGCGACTCGATTTAACTGAAAACTTGCAAGGCACAAAAGCGTGGCACTGTCATCAAACAATGATGTTGCTCTAGTATGCTTACTACTGAGCAGGACTGATTCAAAAGGTGCACATATTCAAAACTGAGCAACCTACTTTTTAGATTTAAGAGGACCAATAATGTACAAAAGCTTGGCACGGGCTGTAGCCTGTATGTGGTCAATCTAGATGCCGGATATATATCCTGAATGATTGCCATGCATGGCGTACCCTATCCAGGCCAAGCCACCGTACGTCGGTGTCGAGAATGCG
>VOMN01014680.1:0-17697 GCA_014899125.1 Orchestia grillus | reverse complement strand
CCTGTGTGACGGGCCTGTGTGACGGGTCTGTGTGACGGGTCTGTGTGACGGGTCTGTGTGACGGGCCTGTGTGACGGGTCTGTGCGATTGCTCTGCTGCTACGCAGGTGTACGTAGTCCAGTGGACAATTTTAATCGTTTTTTCTGCGGGCAAGAGCGAGTCAACTCGGGTTTACCCTGTTTTTTCAACTTTGGTCGAGTAAATTTATCGAATCTTCGGTGCAAATAAGTTTGCAACGAGTCCATTTATCCTTCCTTGACCTCTGGGGGGTATAAATCGACCACTCCCTAGTACACGCGTCTATTACATGCATCTAGTAAGTAAGAAATGTATTCTGAAATTGTAAGTTTGCACCAAAAAAAGTACTGGGGAAGGGGTTGGTCGTACTCGAGGGGTATCTTGCAGCTGGTAAACCTTGCGGATGGTTGCTACAGCGACCGGGTGTAATTTTTTATACTGCGTGCAGTGGGAACAATGTCGACCGCCTGAAATTTTTTGTCATTCTAACTTCTTTTCGTGGCTTTCGTGGAATCGCTGAAGGCTTTGTGCTTCCCTTGAGAAAGGAAGCTTCCCTTGTGAGAAGTCCCACGTTCCTCACATTTATCCCGTGTCAGTAATTATGAGACATATAAAATAATTGTTTTACCTCTGTATGTCAATTCTGTTGGAGTAGATGAAGTTTCGTTCTTGTTTCCTTCGCTTGGTGTAAGGGATGTTAGAGAAGTCCTGTAACGATGCTTTGTTGTGTCGCAGGTGACGCCGCTGTGGCTGTGGATGAGACGCTGTTCGAAAATCTCGATGATCTCGACCTAGAGGACGATGACGACGAAGCCGACGATCCTGACTTCAAACCATGAAATTATTTATGAAAGTGCGAGTTTGCAACCCTTGCAGAACGACGCACATAGCGACGATTGTGGTGCTCCTGTGTTGCGCGCTTTCAAGAGGGGTTCCCATAGTCCTGAAGAGGAAGGCTGTTCAAGTACTGCCCCAAATAAAAAATTTTACATAAAAGTCCGCTTCCCTCAATTCGCCCTGGAATCCTGCGACAGTTTTATAACACGTTGACTATGGATGCTGAAATGAGTCATTATCCTCAGACGTTTGCTAATTGTCAATTTTGTTTCCTGCATCAATGTTGCCCGTGGTGCTAAAAACCACCCTGTAAAAGAAGTCCGTATTGTGATGAACAGTGTGGTTAACTTGATATCCCCTGGGGGGAAGCAGAGGACAAGCATCAGGGTTGGGCAAGTTGAGATTGTCTGTTGCCCCCCAACTCGGCTGCCTTCTGAACACGAATATGGCCTCCCTTCTGCGTGATCCATTGGCACTTGAAATATAACGAATGATTGTTTCCTCTGATTACATCAAATTGGAGAATCACACTGGATAAACTGCGACTCGCGGCTTTGGGTGGTGAAAGCGATGGCTGATTTGATAACTGAAGTCCTATGGAGATCGTTCTCCTTTTCTGTTTATCGTTGTGTAAGGACACTTTGGGTCCTGGGAGAATAGCAGGACCATTGCTTGTTTAAAATGATTACAGAAAATTTGCGACCTCAACTTTGGAGAGATACCTGAAATGTACGACCACTTCTGCACGTTGTGTCAACGCATTGAGACCTTGTCCCTTTCAAGCGTCTGCCGCCACAGGATCGGAGATGCAAAAAAATAATGGAGCCAAAAACTCAAGAACCTCGGCAATTTCTAGGCTTTTTTTTTTAAATCCGTGTTCTTCGATGCGAGATGGGCTCAGAATAACGAAGCGCAGGTTTCTACTGTGTGCAGTACGTTCTGCTCTATTGTGCAAAGCAATTTTTAGACAATATTTTGTTTTAGATAGATATTCAATACGAGGCTTAAAAATGTTCATACATTTTTCGAGTACTATGATCAATTGAGCATTCGAGCGAAATAAGGTTTAATGAGTTATACGTTTGTATCCTAATTTAACATGGCTTTTATTATGCACCGGAACGAAAAAGAATAACTTTTTTACCTATTATTTTATCGATGGAATTATATATTTTCGTACTCAATTACTGAGTACGACAAGGTATCGTCGAATGAGAAAACCGAGACTTTTAATGCAGAGAATGAGCAAGCCTCGTTTCCTCCGTTCTTTAATTAATACCACAATGAGACGTCTGTCAACTGCTGATGTCAATTGTGCTATTTTGGATGGTTAAATTGATCGACATGCACTTCTAATTGCTTCCCGCGTGACTTTTCAGCTTGAATTATGGTTGCCGTCAGCCAGAATCATCCTCTTGACAATGGTCCATAAATTTTCTATGGGATTCAAATCGGGACTGTTAGAAGACCACACTATTAAATTGTGCCCTTTTAATCCACGATCTAACTCCCCTTTGGTTGTGTTCTTTGATTTATTTTGAGGTGCATTACCCTGTTGAAATATCGGAAACCTTTTCAGAATTATTTGAGCATCAAGCCAAGGAAGAAAGGTGTCCTTCAAAAGCTTACGCTATGAATTTGAATCTAGTTTCAAGCCGCTTGGTAGTTTGTAAGGCTAATTGACTGAACTCTTAGGGGACCTGCTCAAAACATAACTCCTCCACCTCCGGGTGGTCGACTTATGCGCACTCCGGCCGAACGACCAATCAACAGCCAACCAAATGACACATCCGGGCCATCGAGCATTGCGCGGGATTCATCAATGAAAATTGTTACTGAAATTCTCCTTCATATGATTCAGTGCCCATTCATCCCTTTTAGCTCCATTTACTTCGCTGAATTTTTTGTTGGAACTCCTCATTTCGGCAAGGGTATTGAGGATTCTACACCTGGTGGTTTTACCAGCTTTTGATGCACTAACCGCTTCAAAAATATTGCTGTTGGTAAAGCGACGAGTTTTGGAAATTTCAGACTCAATTTTACCAATATCCATCGCAAAAACCTCATAAATGCTCTCTTTCTGGTGGCTTCTTGCATTGGTTACGAGAAAACAAATCGGTAGTGCGGTGATCACGACGTAACTTTTTGAATATTTCTAGCATTGATATGTCAGTTTTAGGCAGTGAAGTAATTTTATGTAGTACGATTTTTTTCTGTGCGACTAGATTTTTGCCCATTTGTATTTGTAGTGAATTTTTTGCATCAATCAGGAGAACAGCTGAAGTACGACAATTTCACCAACTTTAAAGAACATGAAAATTAGAGAGTACAATTATTTCACTGAGCTTACGATATCGTTAGAATGAATTATTCTTTACGAGGTACGAAAGTTAGAGTGCCATATTGTACAAAACCTGGCAACATAAAACTCAGTTCAATGTTCAATTTAATAAAACATTTGCATAATCGAGCTGAACGCACTGTACTACTTCCTACTATTATTTCTATCATTGTATGCCATGGAGACTCGCGTCCCCAGGTGAGCGCTATTAGGAGATCGCAGCCATGGATAAGCATTCGGGACTTCCATCTTTCGTGCTCACTTTGCTTTCAATTTTTACACTTTTTTCTATATCTCTTCTTTGTTTTTCTTCTTCATTCTTAATTTTTTGTTGGAATTAATCCCACTATTGACTAAAAGTCATGTGCTGCTTGTTTGGTCCGTCCGTCTGTCACGCTCTTAAAGATTTAGATGGGAGAAAATTCTCGGGTCCTAATTTTTAGAGTAATAGCGAGACTGTCAGATACGGCAGTCCGTGCCAGTGATACTAAACAAAAAAACATTTCATGTCAGATGTACCGCAAATTAAATAAGGAGGGATCTTTAGAAATTAACATAATTTCTCCCGCTTTTTTGCTAGGAGCCTCTACTACTGCTAGTGAAGGTAAGATTCGGAGACGACTCAAGACAGTTTTTTAGTATCCCAGAAATGCCCATGCGTTTTACTTTCTACGTTGAGCCGTGTAACTAACCTCACCGCAAGGGTAAAACATTGTTTAAGCTCCAGTAGTCAGTCATACAGAAGAAGAAGGTGAAGAAATTTAGCACAATTATAAAAGTGTGAGTTTCTATATTCAAGTGCAGTGTTACTGGGAGACTGTGTATCTGCGTCTGTGTCGATGAGTTGTGTTGCACATAAGTGTTTTGAAGGATTATTCATTCATTTCAATGTATTTATTATTCAGATTGCTAGCGCATCGCCCTGTATTGATCTACCCTGCGTGTCCTTCCTTGATGAAGGGCCTATTGTCAGAGTGTATTTTGAATCATTCGTCAAAAGAAGATGAAAAGTAATAAACTAAATAATTTGCACTTTAGAATGGATAATTATTTCACAATTAGGATGTATTTTTAGCTATTGAGAAAAATCATTGATGTAGGTACAAATCAGAGTTAATGTTATAACTGAAATGGATTCTTTGTAAATTGCTATGATGTTGCTTTGTATAGCTTTGAATCATTGGATGAAATAAAATTTTTACTTTTTTGGGTGCCAGAAGGATGTACTAATGTAGTTACATGAATATCAATTACTTATGACCGATTTGACTACTCTTTCAAGTTAAATTTATATTATGAATTTGTAGCTGAGGTGGGCAATATTCTTGGCAATTCTTTTCATAACACTGCATTTTGGAAAGTTATATCCTGCCAAGAATTTTTTTCTAAGGTATGATCAGCTAGCACATTGCAATATGGAAAAATTATTCATGTACATAAATGAATGTGTTATTTAGATTCTTAGCATTTTGAAATATGTTGGTGTACTTTTTATAAATAGCCTGGCATCTGAGTTAATATGGATTCATTCTGAGCAGACTGTAGTTGGGACTATTTGAGATCTAATGAGCCTTGGTAATCGATTAACCAATCAGTTAATTTCATTCTACAGGATGCCCACTAAAAAGTAACTCCTGGTAGCCTTGATAGCTAAAACACTCAATAGGTGTCTTAGTTACAATATAAACATGTAAAAGATATGACTAAGCTATACTATTTATTTAGTTTTTAGCCTTCAGGAACTTTTTTTAGTGGCCACCCTGTTTGTCCCACATCACTTTAGGGTTTGAAAAAACTACTTGGTATGCCTCTATAATAGTGTCTACTAAATATACCATGCAGAAGATGCATTTTTTAGAAAGATATTTATAAATATCTGTTCAGTGCAGTAGTTAGCACCTCAAAGTTTCAATAAACATATTCTCAGGAAACAGAACTTGATTTCCATTTGAATTGAAGTTGCAGGATGTCTTCAAAGTAATGGCCCCTTTAAGTTAGGTATCAGATTTTAAAAAGATGCCTTACAATTGGTATCACATTTACTCATCAATGCAAGGGTCAGTTACTTCTGGGACTCCCTATACTATAAATACAGAACTATTATTCTTATATAGCTATAAACTGTTACAGAATTTTAGATCTTAGATTATTTTGTTTTTGTAATGTTTTTGCAGTGAAAAATTTTTGTCTTGGATTTAAATATTGCATTTTGTTGGGACAGTGTTATGTTAAAATGTATGGAATTCCTAAAAAGATTTCATTTTTTCATTCTATTGTATCTGAGATTTATGTTTCTAAATTTTTTTAAGGTTATTTGTATCCAAGTTTTTTGTGTCAATTTCAGATACTAGTGAATTGATGCATTTACCAAATAAAGCACTTTTCGTTCCTAAGTATCAAAAGCTTATGTATGTCTTTTGAAAATTTTACTGCTTTTTTGAGAAACTTTAAAAAATTGCTTGACAATCTATATAATGCTAAAACTCTGGTTGTCTTGTTTGTTTGCTTGCTTGCTTTCTTGAAACCATGCACACGTTCGTCTGTTGGATCTGCGATATTCGAAATTAATACTCTTCGTTTAATCCTGTATTGTGNATATTTCTGGATACGGTTTGATTTTGATAAATTTTATTTGATTCAACGGGACACGTGTCGTATAGTATGATATAAATTGTTCTATGCTTTGATTCAGATCATCTTACTAGGTCTCAAAAAGTGTTACCTCTTTCAATATTAAACAATATTTTTTCTTCAAGCAGGTATTTTTTATATTTTTATTTTTGTATGTATCTAATAGAAGTAGTTGATAGATTTTTCTAATTTCTTGATTTGCAATGTATTACTCCTAAGGTAGAAGCATGAAAATGTAGCCTAAGTCAAAAAAGTGTGGACATTCAGATGAAAATGGGAAATTATATCAAGAATATATATTTAAAATCTGTAAACAACGTAAAATTAAATTTGATTAATATATACTATAAATTGGCATTGTGTACAGGGAATTCTATTCATCATGCAGCCTTTATGTTTGTATCAATCAGAAGTTTTCTTTTTTTCAAGTTTTAGAAGTTAATTTTTAAAAGGTTTTAAAGCACAGAAAAAAGTATGTGGAAAGATATTTGAAGTATTTATTTACAAATACAGCACAATGATGCAATGTCACTAAAATTAGGGCCCCATTTTCACAAGCTCTACTGATGGAAATGATGGAAATTTGACCTTTATGTGAAATTATCAAAACTAACCTATCTTTACCAAACCAACCTAATCTTAATGTAACTTTAATGTTGCTTAGAGGGAGCTCAAGAATAGAAGACATGTTTTCAGGTATAAATTCATTTTTAATGATGTTTCCATTTTGTTAAACTTCCAAAAATAAATTTCTATAGCTAAAAAATGCTATCCAATGATACTAAAATGAAGACTGTATGATGAATACAACACCCTGTGCAGGATGGTTGCTTACAAAGTAGATAATAACTCAAACATGAAACTAAACTGTAGAAACAACCTAAAATTAAATTTTATTACTTAAATCATATCTACCTTTGATTCACATGAGCATTTCATATTTCCACCATCTATCCAGATGGTATGTCACATATTAAATTATCATAGTTGATACCACCTATCATATAGGTGAGCAGCCTGTCCAACTACCATGTCACCAATTCAATGAGCATACCACCTAGATTTTAATTTAGCTTGGTGTCTATCTAATTTGCATCAGAGTTGCAAAGTTGGAAGGTAGGAGATCTGACTCCAACTCCTAAGATTCCAAACATTCTGACTATTACTCCTTAATTACAAGACATAATTCCTGTATTCTTCATGGTAATCTTTTGTGATTGAAGCTAATTTATTATAGTTATAAATTCTTAATGAAACATTTTTATTTTCTATAAATTCATATTTAGGCTACTCAATTTATTTCCTTCCTTATCTTCTAAAATTGAATGAATCTTTGTATTGGATACAAATTGTTATAGACTAATTACTTATCAATATTTACATACTTTTTAATATTCATCTATAATATATAATGTAGATCTACGTATGAAATTTTTTATCTGAAGCAACAACAACATTTCCAAACAAGGGCTGTTCAATTTATGAATTTATAAGTTATTTATCATGTAAATGCAAATTACAAGCGATTATGATATGTGGTTTCTCTAATTTATTTTTGTAATGCTTGGATAATTATTGATAAAATGGTTTGAATAAATAGGATTTATGAATTAATTAAAATAAAGAATTCATAAGGGAATATATTAAACATATTACTTAATTAACTCATGTAACTGATTCTAATTATTGATTGTGTGCTCTACACATTTATTTAACTTTTGAAATGTTTGCTATGGTTTTTGGGCTAAAGTCGGAAAAATATATCAAAAGGTTAATAACCATAATTTATAAAAAAAGGAGCCCATGAGTGTTTGATTGTGTAGCAGGTAAAACTAGACAAAGCATGTTGAAAAAATAATTTAATTTTACTTTGCGAGTTGGAGTCAGATAAAAAATTTGACTCTGCAACCATGGTTTGCATGCCACTTATCCAAAACTTGTAGGCCCTATTGAAATTAACATATGCTGCTAATCCTCACCTGTGGACAGTAAGTTTTTCACTGGTACAAAAACTATTGCATTTAATATGGCTATGCTGCTGAAGTTAAATTGGCTGTAATATTTTTCTCATCTGATGTGAGGCAAAGTGGAATTTGAGCCTAATTAATTATTTTTTTCTATTAAGACTTTTAAAAGATTATCCCAGAAATCCCTGGGAATTACTATCAACAGTTTATGAAAGGCTTGTGAGTTTCCATTGAGCAGCCAATGTCCCTTACTCTTATTTATTACATACAAAATAGGGTTGAAACTCCTTGGCTTGATTGCCAAAATTGCACTTGCCAAAGAGTGTGAAAAAGTATAAGGTATCTGTACCCTAGTGATGATGAATTCCTCATTATTTAACCAATAATTATCAATAATGTAAATGTATGTTTTGAATGTTACTGTATTATCTTTTATCAATTATTCAAGATAACTTACTAATTGCACTAGCTACTATGTTTCCTCATTTATTTGGTATATTTTTATTTTTCAAATATATCAATTTATCTGATTAGATTATGGTTGAGGATCACATACTGTTAATCTTTATTCCAGAGATCAAGAGAGGCAATTCAGCATGAATGACCGCAGCAGTGAAGTTCGGCGGATCATCAACAATCGGTTAATAGAAACTGGCGAAAAGGAGCGACTCAAAGAGAAATTGAAAAATAGGCTGACTGAAAGTGGATGGAAAGATGATATGAAGGTAAGTTTATGTGAATCAATTTTGAGTTGTTTAATTTTTTCATTCAATTTTTATAGTCATTTATGAATGACCTACTCTTTGTGGATAAGAGACTCACCTGGACTGGTGGTGATTATGAAAATCAGCCAAGTTGTGTCCTGTACTCTGTGTATTTTATTTCTATGAATACAGTAAATACCATAAGTGTTGGAATGATTCCCTACTCATGATTCATTGTAATTCTTTTTGAAGTCCAAGCTTATAGAGCATGTGAGAGATAAATTACAATGTAGCAGGAGAGAACTGAGACATCTGTATTCATTGAAAATATTTTATGTTTTAAACAAGATTTTTAAGCACTCAAAGGAATTTTTTATTCCTTGTAAATGTTAATCTACCTCAAATTTTCCCATCATGAAATGTAATCTAGATGCTACAATAGGAAGTGCCAGTTCCAGTTTAACTACTTTGTTGCCCCATGGATAAATTTGTGAAATAATTTATAGATAGCCTGGTAGAAAAACTGGCTGAATTATGGTATATGTATCAGCTTAGTATATAGGCAGATAGTTTAATGAACTGGGAACTAGGTTTTCATATGTCATTTTTTTTGCTACTCTAGCTATGGAATTTTTTTTAAATATCACCTATACTTTTGTTGCCCTGTAGCAAATGGATTTCATCTTATGAGGATCACTGTCACTTATGAACATTAGAAATAATCCCTTTTACTCTTCAATTCTTATTGCTTTATTCAATATCAGGGTGAAAAGGCTCCTAAGTGGGTAAAGTGAGAATGGCTGTTCATGTAATATTTCAATCATTTATGAAACAAGTTGGTCCTTGTGGGATTAATTGGGAAAAATAATAACACAAAGCAAAAGTGAAAACTTAGCTGCATTAACATTGTATCAAGTGTATGGATATTTGTGTACTGTGAAGGTCATAGGTGCAGTTGTATTGCTTCTGCATGTAGGCAGAGTTAGGTCTGTCTAGACACTCATTAAGTTTTCCAATGTTGTAGGGCCTGCAATCTTTGCACAGAGCTTGCATACATCTTGTGGTCTACATTAGTATGTTGTTTGATTAGTGTTTAGTTTTTTCATTTGTTTCTCTTTCCTCTATTTGTTTAGTGTTGTCATTTTATGAGTTTTGTCAATTTCTCATTTTTTTTAAGTAGATATGGTTATGAGGCTTTTGTTGTTGCTACGTCATTTTTATCTTTTTAACCAATGCTGCACATTTCAACAAACTGAAATTCTCTACCGGCACTGCAAGTTTTAATCAAAATCAAAGCTCTGAAAGTATAGTACTGAAGATACTGTCTGATACTACACAATTTGGCCATTGTTGTATATTTTCATCTATCCTGATAATGTTGATAATTTTACAGATTTTGATTGAGCTACCTTAGTACTGAGAATGTTTTCTATTATAGCCATAATGCTGCAAACCTTAGATACAGTAGTGCAACCTTTATTTTGCATTTCATTTTTTACTTCAAAACATTTTTTTGTGAGTGTGCTACACATAGTTCAGCTACTGAACATTTACCTATGAATATAAGTGAGGTGTGTACTATGATTGTACATTGCAGGAGACCCTTCTTTGGGGATAAGTGAGGTGTAGATATGTTTAATTTGATTGCACATGGCCGCATAGTTCTTTGGGTATATCTCTGATAGCATGCTGTAGGTGTAGCTACTGTAAATAGAATGTGCTTTTAGATATTCTATCTCGAGCATTCTCCTCCAATTTTATATTACTTTTTTTGGAGTAACATCTCTTTATCCAATTTCATTATTTCACTCAAAATATCTCGGTATAGGTACCTATGTAATGCTCATGCTTCTTCTTCTACTTCCATTTGTGTGTACATAGTCACAAAATTTACCACTTTTATTTTTGACAGGCTCATGCTAAAGAGATTGTGAAGGAACGAGGCCTCAATCAAATCACTGTGGATGATCTTGTTCGAGCCATCACTCCTCGAGGCAGGGGTGAGTGATGGTGGTGCCTGGTTTGTTCCTTGCTGTGTTTGGCGTGCTTTTATTAGATTAGGGGAATGCAGCCAGTTGTGGCAAAATTTTTAGGAAGAAAAACTCGCACAAAAATATTATGCCATTTAAGAATGAAATGGCTAATTCCCTTATCCACCCTGATTTGATGGATTATAGCTTTCATATTTTTTCTTGTCAATTCTTTATTTTACATCATTGGGTGGTCTTATCCTGAATTAATTTTAGTCCCAAAATTTTCTGGGGTAGAACTATAACCAAGAATGATAATGATGAACTGAAAGCAGTAGTGTAAGCAAATACATCTCAAACAATGTGCACATTAGCAGTAAAATGTTAAAATTCCTACTGTAGTAGGCCATTTGCAACAAATTGGAATGGTTAAGAAGCTGGCAAATGAGTGCCACACAAATTGAAAGCAGCATAAAATGACATGTTGACTTGAAACTTAAACCTGGTCTTTCTTGCTGACGAAGTATAACAGAATCAGTTTGATATCATGTTACTAGTGACAAAAAATTGTCCCTGGCTCGTGTTTTCAGGCATTAAACAACTTTTAGCTAGAAAAAAATGTTTCATTTGAAGAAGTAAACCCTGCCTTTTTTATATCATCACCTCTTTCCCAGCAGTCTATACTGCTGGTATAATTAAGCTACTGATAAAATAGAAAAAATGTATTGATAAATTGGGTGCATATTTGATTCAACTGATTTTTTCATTTGAGATCATACAAATAAAGTTTGTTCTAAATCGGACATTTTATGCTCAACACCTTTGCGCATGACAGTGGCTATAGCCGTCCTGTCAATTTGGCGTCTGTGAGCCCCATAGAATAAATACATATTAATTGAACGAATTTAATTACAATTTATAACAGTTATGTACAATGACCAACTTTATTGAATTAAGGCAAAAACAAATCAGACAGCTATAGACGTGCCTCATTTAAAACCAATGACAACCCGAAATGCCCATGACTGCTATAGCAGTTGACCACAAAAACTGTGAATGAATGATCAGATTTAAAAAATGCAATTCTCATACATTTTAAACAAAAATTTAAATGCATGAATATTTTTGAAGAATTTACATCCTAAAACAATTTCCTTGGAAATCGATAATTAAATTCAAATTTGTACTTTGCAGTTCACAACAAAGACAGCCAGCATTCAGAGTCCCCTCAAGTAGTCAGTCCTGAAATTTCTTCAAATTGCATGATAGAATCACAGAGTACCGCTAGCACTACTGTCATTGGTGAGCTTGTAGTCATTATCACTGTCTGAATCGTCCCATTATTCAGTGTCGGAGTCACAGTGTAAACCATCAACTAATTCACGAAGAGCTTCTGGAATCTGAAATGTGTTCACAAAAGCATATTTTTTAATGCATAAAAATTGAACTTGAAACTAATGTAAGTGTGATTGAGCTTCTATGACAGAGTGGAAGAGTAAATAAAGCTATGTAAGCTTTCTGCTGAACCTTACCAAATTAGCCTAAAATTTGGGCATGGCTAATTTTTGTTGTCTATAAGATTATTTTGATGCATGAATGCATATGAGTAAACCTGTATAGGTTACTATTCTCATAATACAGCAACAAAAGCCCTCCTCTCAAGACGCATGTACATGGTATCCCCAAATTGGTCCCAATTATTGGGTTGATGTTGATCCTGACATTCCATGCTTCGTTTGTTGTTAAGTACAGTCCCAATTCATTCATGTAGAGTAGCTCCCAAGTCATAGAAGACAGATAATTTTTTTAATTGAAATATTTATCGCCGTTAGGATCCATACCTTCATCTAGGAAATATTTAAGAACTTTGATGTAGGCCTTCTTTTCTGCCTAAGACGACATTCAACTTTATATATATATACATCTGGATGTATTATTCCTTGATATTTTTTTCATATGTGGGGGAGGGGGGGTTACAAACTTATGGAAAATACATTCATGTTCCAGCTTGAGCAATAAAATTTTATCGTACAAATTTTTGAAGTATTCAGCATGTAAGCTAATGCTACACAGCAAAGTACCTACTTACTGGTTCACCCCTACCATGTCAAGAGGCACAGAAGGACACACTAAACCTGCTTGTAGCAACTGAGCAACACTATTTTTGAATGTTATCCAGGAGCAGGACAAAAGATAATGAAGTGCTGAGCGTGTGCACGTGTGGGTCCCGATTACATCTATTAAAACTTGTTAATGGAAGCAGAACTGATAAGCTCAGTTCTGCGTGATCATAACTGTGTAGGGAGTATCATGTGCTGTATTGGCCCAGTTCTCTTCCGATACACTCCTAACTCTCATAGTGGACTCGTACTTGACCTTTGTATAAAGTTGCCTACTGGATTGGTGAGGTTTGTATATATATTCATATTGTATATGTTGGGTAAATTTAAAATTTTCAAATCCTGTGGACCAAGCTTTCATTAGGAGGTACGTGATTGGGCTAATCTTCGGTTTCTTTGCTGTGTTTTGCTCACTGAATATTGTGCACAGCTGTAAGATTTACTTTGTGTACAGGCGTATGTTGTCCACAGTTGTAATGTTTACTTTGAGTACAGCCGCAATATTTGCTTTAATTGTGCTGCTCTTGAGAACTCAATGAGATAAGATATTCTGAGCGTACTTCTTGAACCTTAAAATTTACTCATGAATTTAAGTCTTCTGTTTTAAGACCATGAATAAGAAATTATCTTTCTGTATTAGCTTGTGTGTAATAAACGCATGTTTTTCACTTAATTCACTTTTTTTGAGCTGGAAAACTATGGAATCCACGTTGTGATAGTCGATATGATAATCTGATGGCAAGTAACAATTTTGTAATATTAAGTGTTGTTAGTAAATTGATCCATAGCATTTTTTTGCAGAGAGTGTACCGACGTCTGTGAAGCAGGAGCTGCTGTCTGACATCAAGGATTTCTGGGAGAGCCACGTTCGTAATGAGAAGAATTAACGGTGAGCAGAAGGCTGTACCCTGCCTATAGGCAGGGAGGGAGACTGCATGGGAGACGTGGGTGGAGTAGAGCGAAGTTGTGCTGTCAAACTGGCGCGAGTGCGTCCCATGAGGCGTCCCCCCCCCACAATGATGAAAATTCTGGATTGTCTATAGATATGTCTAGTCTCCACTGCCTTTTGCGACTTGGGGTTTGTTTATCGCAGGTGCCGCGTAAACCGAGCAGAAAAACCACAGCGATTAGGTACGGGCGCGCCGCTATATCGGCCCCGTTTTTGAAAGATCTACGTACGTACATATATAGTTCCGCAGGTTGAAATGCATTTTCTCCCGAGGGTTTTAAACGTTAAATTCAGAAGTCCCGTTAGGATTACGAGCACTTGAACAAAATTAGGGCGGACGAAACACCCCCGTGTGACATGACGAGATGACAGTCCGAGCTACAAGATGGGAGCGTAAGGTGTGGCGGTATTCCGGAGCCGCGTTTGGCCGCGACTGGATCACTAATTGCGTTCTTCACTCAGGCGAGGGCAGCGTGTGTCGTGCTTGAGATAAACTTCACTGCGCCCAAGAGCTGGGTTAGAGTTTACTAACTGTTGATTGTTCTTGATGCATTTTTTGGACTTAGATTGCTTGTGTGGACGAGTCCACCGACTCATTTTATTTCCTTGTCTCATTTCTAGGCAATACGATTTTTAGTCCTAATATAACAAAGGGCTTAATTCGTTATTACGATATGAAAATATGCGTGAATCATTAATATCAAGTCAATAAGTTCCGCATAATTTTTAATATCGTATTTTGAATAGTAAAATATAGGGTATTTGGTTTTCTCGTATGGATAGGTATATTTTTTCACCATCAGCCCTACGCATCTTGCCGTTCAATGCCGACTGTGCCCCTCGTGTCAGCCTTCTCTTCTCCACCCATTTGCCACTGCAAGCCGAGATTCGTGTTCTTTAGATTGTGTTCGTGTGGTTCTTTCTTCACGAATATTTTAGGAGCACGGTATTTTTTGAATCAATGCATGTAGGAGCTAACCATTCCTAATAAATGTATCTGTGATATCGCCGTACAATTTCAAGTGAGGGATAAGAGTTTGTCACAAAGAATCGAGCAACTCTATGGGAATCTCTAAAGCTCGACTAGGGATGAAAGAAAAATTTACTTTAATTAATGCGACATTCTTGTGTTTTTATAGAAGTCAGGTTCAGCTGTTGTGCTTATTTAAAGTCAAGTTCGTTCCATTAATGGAATTACGTTCAGTAAAATTTCTAGCTTCTAATTAGTCGTTTTGAAGGTTTATATCTATTCTCTATCATAAAAAAAGTATCTCAAATAGCAAGATTTAAGCAGTGTTAGTGTTTTCATGATGGCCCACTAGTAGGTAGGTAGGTGTCTTAAAGTAACTTATGCATAATATTTTTCAATGACATTATTCCGGTTGAAGTCCCTTGCATACATGCTCTTTCCTGTGTGAATGTGAAAAACTTTCAGGTGCCTAATTGCAAGTGTCCTGTGTATGCGTGAGAATGTCTTTTCTCTTTTCTACGGGCGGGACAATTGCTGATACCCCTGTAGAGGTTCCTTGGATTTGCAACTCAGTTTCAAGAACAGACATAGGGCTACTTGCTTGAGCTTCCCCCGGGCGTATCTGAATCACACCTACGACTGGCTGTCGGGATATGCCGTCCGTTACATAACTAGGGCATTGATTGAATGCCACGAATGGCAGTCCAATTAGTAACCTTTTCAATTAAGGGCTGTGTGGATATTTCAACTAGTCAATTGTTTGTGATGGACCCTTGTTAAATGAACAGTTTTGTTAACAATGACGGCTTACTACGTCTATTGGTAATCTGTAATGATGCACGTCTCCAGTGTTCTCTAGATGCTTGTAAAATGGTTGCGCTGATGGGAGCTGTCAGTAGGCATATCTCAAATGTGGAGATTTTGGAGGGAAAGTCTTGAGACTTCTCAGGAATGTATTGCTCAAGGTGTCTCTGTCTCCCTTGGTGTGCCTTGGGAAGCCAGTGCATCACTCAGCACAGCTTCTCGCCATAAAATCAGCAACACTCCCTCAGGAGGCATAAGATAGGCAGTAGGGTTAGGTTAGTCAGGTTTGTCTATCCTATGTTATTGGGACTGGCGTCCCCAGGGGGACTCGGTTAGGTGACTTCAGCTATAGCCAAGACTTCAGGACTTCGATCTTTCGTGTCCACTTTGCTTCTTTCCTGTTCCATGCCTTCTTTGCTGATTATTCCTTATGTTCTCTTCCTCTTCTTCCTTAATTTGCTGTTTCTATGCGCTGGAGATCTTGTGTGGGAACATACCTGTGCGTAGATTCCCCATTTTCTAAAATCCATACTAAATGGTCCCTTCTTTTCGCTCTCTTGAGGTTGCATTCCATGTGGCTAGGGAGCGTCAAACTAACAAAAAAAATCAGTAAAACGTGTTGCAGGAGGCGACTGTGGATTAAGTTTCATGTTTAGATAGGACCTGTCGTCTTTGTTGACTTGACTCTTAGATTTCTGATCTCTTTAATATTCTTCCTGCCAATGCTGGGTGCGGTATATTAACCCTGCCTTGTTTGAAACATCATTGCAACAGTCCTGATCTGTCATTTAAATTGTTCTTATCGTTAGAAGTCCGTGTTGGATTTGTCTGAGGCAAGAGGGACTGGTGTGACTACCTGACCGTCGGTCTCCAATCAAATGTCTCGTGTTACGGTAAGTGAACTACGAACGTGACAATGCTTAAATTAATTGGAAAATTTGAATTTTTCAGTGTAAAACTATTTTCATTAGAATTTTCTCCTTTAACGAAATTTAGGTTAGGACTTATCGTGTCGTGAAATTATTCTGATAAGAAACCTACGGCGTCACATCCTAAAAATCGGCGCTGGTTCAATTTAGTTTTCTAGTAAGGTTCTTGTGCATATTTTCACCTGCAGCGAAACTTCAAACGTTTTTTTCTATGGGGGTTTCTCTTTACTTTTTGAATTGTTAGTATTGACTGTGAGATTCAAGATATTGAAGTTTATACTTCTATTGCCATTATTATAATGCAAGATAACTTTAGTGATTGATAACGTTCCATGTTTGTTCCGTTTGAAAGCTTTGCTGCAAATCTGAGGTACTCGGTTCTATTCTCTACGGTAGGCAGTGTCTCCCTTACCATTCCTGTGCTTTTGAAATCTTTTCTTGTACCGTCGTGAATGTGGATGAGTGAATGCTTAAGTTTTGAGTGCGCCCTGAACATGAGAATAATTAGGCGCACTCAACTGTCGCAGACTGTGCATGAACGTTTTCGCAGAATATTAGTATCAGTGATATGACCGGGACGCCGGGGCTTTTCCTATTGAAGACGGATGTATTGAGCCATTTTTCTGAAATGCAACTGGGGCTGGTGGTCGTGAAAACCCCGTGGATGTTTTAATATTGCTATTGCATAGGCGGAAATTTTCCTTGTGCACTCACGAGTGACGGCTACCGATGCATTGTTCGTAGCTACCAAGGAACGTTTATCTTCCATCAGTAATCTAGATAAGTGCCAGCATTAATGTTCATTGCATCCGATGTAGACTCAGAAATTTTGGTGAACATAACCTTTGTGCGGCTGGGATAGAAGAATTTGTGAAGGGTATTATCTTGTGACGCCTAATTACATATGCCTGCTTTCTTCGACAGGCGGCAAGGGGAGACCGAGAGATCTCTTGTGTATTTCTACTAAGCGTAGAACACGGCGACCCATATGTGGGTATCTTGAGTGCTGCACCCTAGCAATACTATGCGTGACTAGAGGGGTTGAATTAAGAGATTAGAGTGCCGCATAATATTTAATATGAATTGTACTGAACACCTACTTGTTTTGAAATAAACGCATTAGTTTTATTCGATACAAATTAGAATAACTACAATAAGTCTCACACTTTAATTACACACCTTTCATTATTCACGAAACGAACTTTCGTGGAAATGTTTTCTTCCTCGAATGTTTAATAGCAATGCAATAAATGCAATTTCTACTACATTGTTTTTACTATACATACATTTCTGACAAGTTCTCGGAGCCCCGCACACTCTCAGCTTGTGGGAGCCCCACACACTCTCAGCTTGTGGGAGCCCCACACACTCTCAGCTTGTGGGAGCCCCGCACACTCTCAGCTTGTGGGAGCCCCGCACACTCTCTGCTGGTGGGGGTCCCGCACACTCTCTGCTGG
>VOMN01014674.1:0-20197 GCA_014899125.1 Orchestia grillus | reverse complement strand
GCACATATCCACGGTGAAGCTTTCACCAGCTCTGTCAGGTTTCTCAAGCTGAGTCACTGGTAGAGGCAGGTTTGTTTGAAAGCTCTCCAAATCAACTGTAAGAAATATGCAGGCGCGACTAGAACACTTAGGTGCTCAGACAACGATCATAGGATGGAAAATTGATGGTAAAGCTCCATATATTATGAAAAGCGAGAACTAAGCGTATTTACACACGCAGTGTGTGTCATTGGTTGGGTTGCGCAACCGTGAGAGGCCCTCAGGTCGCCTGAGTCAAATTCACTTTATTTCTTCTATCATATTCAAACTTATTACGTATTCGTTCATGCGTAGGAGTAAGATGTAGAACTACGATAGTCCATTTTTCTTGATCAGAACGATTTTTTCGTAGAATTTACTGTAGTTTATATCTTTAGCTCACGTAAGATAGTCCATTTAGTGCGCTTGGATCAAGCAAGTCATTGAAAACAACCAGGATCCTGTTCATCGGTCCAGTAATGTTAATACGTTTTAAATACTAGGATGAATGATCTTACGCTTGAAATTAAGCTTTTTTTGTACAATTCTAAAAGCAAAGACATTTGAAAAAAATAATTATCTAAACGGGAATAATTGTGATGATATAATACAGGAGTTCGTCTGGCAATAATTTAGTTTTTATTACTTATCGAGTGCATGAGAACCAACCGATTGATATCAGAGGCTGATCGATGTTGTACACAAATTTTCTTAACTTTGGCACAAATTTTCTTTGAGGAAGCAAGAAATGGCAACCTGCGAGTCTATGAACTATAAGCTTGAGTTGCGGCTCCTAATTTCATGATTATTCGCTTAAGAAACGGTCTGTCATAGGGCAGAGCACTTTGTCTTTTACCTACAGATCGCTGTTGACTATGCTTTCCAATGCTAGAATTTGCTATGAATGCCTCATTATTTCCTAGAAATTTTTCCTAGCTTGTGCTCTTAGTTGAGGTCTATTGCAAATTTATATATATGCTCAAATTTGCAAAATCTAAGCCAGCTAAGCTGTCAGAGTTGGGACTGAAGTCTCCAGGTTAGTAATTTGTGTTTGAAGACCAATTCTGCAAGCATGAAAGCCAGGCTGAATATCAAATTCACTGAAGTGATGCCAATTTAAAACACAAATAAACAATTTCTTCGCCTCGAACCATAAGAGGCCAAGTACTTCCATTTAAAATATAACAAATTTGCGTTTAGTCAATAGACTGCAAAAAACAAACACAAATATCGAGTGAACAAATTCATAATCCGAAAAAATGAGTAGATATCGGTATTGGTGATGACGTTCATTATCCAAACCATTGTTTCAATTGTAGCTCAAGTGTTGGCTGAAGTGATGCTTTGGTGTCTCGGTTCGAGTGTGTAGGTTCAAGTAGTTCGAAGAGCCGCTTCTCGAGGCAGCTCTGCAAAACATGAAGTCTCGAAACAAATGAAGATGTGTGGCGCTGTGTTGCCGATGCTAGTAGCTCTGCAGGGCTTTAATCGCAGCTGAGTTGTAGTGCATCTGAATAACATTTGCTTCAGTGAATAGCGCTGAAATTGAACAGCCGCTGTGGAGCCTCCTTTCACACAGGACCTGTTAAGGAAAAGCATTCATTGAGTATTTGCAGATTTTGAAAATCGTTTAGACCTCAGTTTAAGTAAACAGAGTGCCTCATTTTCTGATTTTGGATAACTTGCATCGTAAAATGCGAACAACAACGATAAAACTGATCGAGTTCCAGCGCGGTAGTTCAGGCAAGAAGGTGTAAGTACGATCTTGAAAATGTAATTCATCGTATAAAGGAATTAAACACTGTGGTTAAATACTTTTTGTCGAATAGTATAAAAAACTCTCACAAGTTTGAAACCGGTTATATGTGAACTAGTGGACGCACCCCGCGAAAAATGGCGGGGCAAATGATGTTAATTTCTTCAGATGCCCTCTCATTTAAGGCCACTCTTACATGAAACAATGCTATTTTCAGTATCACTGATACAGACCGCCTTTGCAGAATTCACACTATTAGTTTAGGACGGACTAAGCAAGTGGCACTGGGCTATGGTTATATAATGAGATTCCCGAGTGTATTCACAATTCATGAATATTCTTAAGGTTACATATGGATTTATTTCGAGGAAGTCTTTCTTTATTACGCTTATATGATAACCTGATTGTTAATTCATTCCAGCTTCTATACTATTTCTATCAATCATACATGACCGGGAAAGTCCGTGCAGTTCATTTGACGTTCATGAAATCAAAAACAAGACACTAAGTGACCCTTCGATGTCACCTGCCTCTCTCACCTGGATTTGGCCACGGGCTTTAAGGGAGTAGTTTTAACTATTTTGGCCCTGGTAAAAAAAGGAGTAATTTCACGATTGAAATCTTTCCGCTCCAAAAGATCGAAAAACGCTTTAAAAAGAGAAAAAGAAGCAACGCTTGTGGTGACGTGATTCCTAAATTTACATTTCAGCTCTGAATGATCTTTTATCGTTTTTTCTGTGAAGAAATGTACATAATTTGTTTTTCCCTCTCTGTAAAGAAATTGCTGCTTCAAAGCGAGAATAAAATTTTCTCCTAATTTTACGATGACTGTATCGGCAAAATAAACAAGAAGAGTCCACTCTCAGTCATCCAGAAGTAATACAGCTTTAGAGTTGGCCATACTTTAATCATGAAAATTTCCGAAGGAAAAACTAAGTACAGCTGTTGTTGCTTCAACAAACTTTGTAAATCTGTTTTGGGAAGGAAATCTAGGATGCGATATGTGATGAGTTTCCGTGGTACGATAGACTGATAATTAAACTTTCAGGTAAAGTTTTTGACTACGCAATGAATGAGTTGATCACTCATCAAAAAATTTAAAAAAATGGATTATATGTTTAAGTATAAGATTGAAAAATTGAGCCGTGCATTGGTTTAGAATAGCATAATACTAGATGCTCTAATACTATTTACTAACATTTACTTTGCAAAGAGTATTAATTTAAGTAATAATATTATTAGTACAAAAACATCTAAAAAACCTAATCCTTACTAACTCTACTCCATTAGCTGTGCATCAAAATTTACTAATAAAATACTTGAAAGAAACACATCTAGGTTTCTTGAACGTAATACATTTAACTGCATGAAATATGATTTCATTAAACTTTATTCATTTCATATAATATCCTCACAACGTCATCCGATTTGATCTGAAACGCAACATTCTCCAAAGTCCCAACAAGAATTAATTAATAAGTATGTAGACCTGTTCAATAGCAAGTATTCGAGGTACGTACATTGCGCTTGCAAGATAACGCCCGCCTGATATCCCTCGATGAATAATTGAATTCTGCCTGATGCTCATGTGTAGATTGGTATTTGATTACGCGGCCTGCTCCCCGCAGCTCGTCTCCACAGCCCAGCTACTGGGCTCAATGCTCCAGCTCGAGCTGGGCTCGATGCTCCGGCTCGAGTTGGGCTCGATGCTCCTGCTCGAGCTGGGCTCGACGCTCCTGCTCGAGCTGGGCTCAATGCTCCGGCTCGAGCTGGGCTCGATGCTCCGGCTCGAGCTGGGCTCGATGCTCCGGCTCGAGCTGGGCTCGATGCTCCGGCTCGAGCTGGGCTCGATGCTCCGGCTCGAGCTGGGCTCGATGCTCCGGCTCGAGCTGGGCTCGATGCTCCGGCTCGAGCTGGGCTCGATGCTCCGGCTCGAGCTGGGCTCGATGCTCCGGCTCGAGCTGGGCTCGATGCTCCGGCTCGAGCTGGGCTCGATGCTCCGGCTCGAGCTGGGCTCGATGCTCCGGCTCGAGCTGGGCTCGATGCTCCGGCTCGAGCTGGGCTCGATGCTCCGGCTCGAGCTGGGCTCGATGCTCCGGCTCGAGCTGGGCTCGATGCTCCGGCTCGAGCTGGGCTCGATGCTCCGGCTCGAGCTGGGCTCGATGCTCCGGCTCGAGCTGGGCTCGATGCTCCGGCTCGAGCTGGGCTCTACTCCGGCGATGAGGGTCCCAACTATTTGGCTGGCAACGTACTGTATAAAATTAGCTTCCATATTTGTTAAGGCACATCTGGCTGTCTACATGTAGAGCGGGGATTGACCTTTTAATTGATACGGATCGTTGGAGATTGACTTCTTAAAAATGACGTGCGAGAACTTTTCGCAGCGTCTTTCGCCATCGTTCTCTTCGAGAATTGTAAATTTTCTCTACATTCGTCCTATTTATATCAGATAGATTTGACCTTTGATATATCAAGAGAAGAGTCGTTGTCTTATCTCAAGAGCACGTATTGAAAAATCATTTGCGTTCATATATGAACAGAAATATATGTGAGCTGAATTTATATTTCTTGTTACGTTTTGATTTTCGACAACAACGCAAATTTCAGGAATCGCTTCTAGTAATGGGAACGTATGTTTTTTTAAATATCGCCTGACATTTGTATCATTTTTTGTGTGATTTACGCTCATTCACTCGTCCTCAAAAGTAAGTTAGACTGAACTCCCCTCACACGTGAAAATATTGCGGTTCTTATTGACCAAAATAATCTAACACATTGATCTTCTCATCAAAAATATGAATTTTCGCACGTACAGAAAGTGCAACATCCCTCAAACATTCTGGATGCATCAAATCGAACAAAAATTTATTGATTTCAACTATGCATACCAATTATTAATTGTCTCAATTGCTGTAGCATTTACGGAATTTGTGTCGCTATATGTGTGATTTTTCAACATGAAATATTAATTCATGAGTCAGGAGATCCTTTTTGAGCTTGGAATAGCTCGATACCATTAAAATTTTGAGAATTTGTGTAGTTCATGGAAAACAAAATTTATCGAATGAAAAAATTGCAGAAATACAATAGCTCATTTCTTGAAAAGTTTGAAGAATTTGTCTGCAAAAATAACGATGGAGATACATTAAGTTACCAATTTTCTAGATTTCTCTGAATCAGTGAGATATAGCAAAACTTGCTGTGATAAGATATACCGTAGCCTTTAACAAAAAGGCAGAAAAGTATGACAGAAAGAAATGGTTGTGTTTCATTATTACTTCTGGTAAAGTGGCTCACTGCTACTCAAAAAATTTCCAAAAAGTTTATTTCTAAATTATAATTTAATGAGTAAAAACCATCGATTCCGTTGTGGTCTGATAACAGGAGCTCTCGCGAGTATTCTCTATCACCACTAGCTGCATGCCTGTCTTATGCCGCCACCTGAGTGAAGGAACAAGAAAATTTTTTACATTTTCTCTTTTAATAAGTTCTGTTTTTATATTATTATTTGAAGTATGAACTTTTGACCGCCTTCTCCATGTGAAAGGAAATTTTCCATGCATTTGATTGATTTGATTTAGAATGAAATAAATGAATAGGTAGCGTGCCGAAGTGGACTACATAAACATTTTGAAGAGTACTCGAAATCGTTAACGTTCATGATTATATGAAAATGATTATTCAATACTCACGTTTGACACGGCCTATCACCTGCGATGAGACCCATTCAAATTGAAGACAGGGCAGCCCAAGAAGTCAGCATTGGCTTAGCAGAATTTTGAGGCCTACTGCCATTTCAACTTTCATGCCTACTCACTTGGCAAAATTATTCACCTTAGTGTTCGAAATCATCTTAATATGGATACAAAATACCTTGTTTCTCTATTGGGATACCTATATTATGCTGATATCTAAGTAAATATAATAAATTTAATTAAAAGATGTGCCCAGCAAATTAGTTGTAGGTACAGTTTTAAAATAATTTTATATATTTAGACACCATGGGCTTTCTCCCTGAATTCAATTTCCTCATTGGACTCGGTTACAACCCAGAAACGGGCTGCTGGCTCGTGTCTGCTGCCATATTCTATTTGAATTTCGAATACATTGGATTTACTGCCTGAGCATCTATGGAAAAAAAAGGGCTCAAGCCTGGATATGAACTCGCGTGCTCGAGTCACCAGAATTATCTACTTTAGTTCCCGTAAAAGTGATGAGCGATTAGGGGTGGAAATTATGGTTCGTTCACAGAGCTGCTATCTTAACATCATCATGGAGGAACGGGCTGCGTAATAAATGGTGAGTCTACAGTAAGGGTCGTCAAATAAAACCTTCCGCTTATGGACTTTCTTTGGTTACATTTCGGGTTCCATTTCTGTGGTAATATTTCTAGAACGAATGGTTCTATTGCCGTGTTACCGTGGAAACTTTAAGAATGAGGCATCGATATATTCTGAAAGTGCGACTGAAAGTATAAGAAGTATGTGCAAAGCAGATAAACTAGAAGAAAAACAGTATTTACAAATGGCGATCATATTTATTTCACAAAGAATAAGTTCTTCTCTTTAAAATAACATCAGGCTTATGAATTTTGCCAAGATTAACACATAACTCACATGAAAACCTAGATCAATGCATTAAATTTCTTCATGAAAACTGGAAGCAAGAACCATTGCGTTTGGGAACGAATTTGGATAGCTCGACATTTTTGTCTTCGAGCAAGCAATGACTCTAGAAAGTTGTTCAATACGCAACATCATAAAATGTGATTCTCGTAAATGTGATCCCTAGGAAAATCGAACAAGCTTGCAAATTATTCTCCGCACACCATCGTTGTTCAATCTCAAGAAAATGCGATATGATAGTTTAAATTCATATCCTTAGCTAAAGCAGACTAACCCAATTATCTAATCGGTTTCTATCATGTCTGATTGCCCTTTATACTTCGCTGAAATGTGTTAACTTCCATTGTTACGGTCCTCATATCCAAAGAACACAAAGCGACCTGGCCTCAAAAGAACTTGAAAGAAGCATTATTTGACGTAATTGCGATTGATGGCGCTACGCTTCAGCTATATCAAATAGACCATGAAACTGTGTTTGCTCCCGCTGTGTAAAGAATAGAGGAGCTCATAACTGAAAAGGTAAAATAATGTGCCACAAGATAGGGATAAAAATAATTTCTTCTTTGCATACAACCGAAAATAGTATGCAGTTCAATACTAAACATTCATTTTTTTCACTTCTGGAAGAACTAACCAATGTCCTAGTAGGACAATCGACTCATTTAATAGCAACTTGCGTTACGCCATTGAATGTAGACTAAAAATTTGGTGGGAAAAAATCTGCTCATTCCTCAAATTAAATTGTACAGAAATATATTGGATTCAATAAGTGAAATGGATTCCTTCAACGTGCAGTCACACTCTTAGCAAAAACTTTTCTTGCATTTGACCCTAGCACGTAACTTCACTCATTGTAACTATCGCTAAAGTGACTGCAGAAGCCACGTAAAATTACGGGTGATGCGAAATAGTTTCAGTTCAAAAAGCTCATATCATGCTTGAAAATATTTTAAGTTATATTTCATGTTAAGGTGCTTCAGAAGCCTTTTTAAATCGATTTTCTCTGATAAGAGTTCTAGTTAAATGATATCAAATGCAAAGCATGTCACCGGTAAAAACTACTTGTGAATCATGTATTATTTATGTTTGTCATTATTTTGGAGTGAGAATCATGATGGCGAATAGAGTGAGACGAATACAAGCAAGAGTTTAACTTCGATTTCTGGTGACGCGATCCGATTATTCCGCTTACATAGGCCCATTGATCGAGGCTTGCTATTTTGGAAGGAGCCCGTGAAAGGAGCGGGTCTAAGAATATCTCTTCAATGTACAAACCTGTCTACTCACATAAACAGCTCCTGCCCTCTTTCAACGGATAAAAATCTCATAAATACAAAATGGATAATCAGTACCACGTAAAGCGTCCGTAGCATCTAACATCGACTGTCACTATGTGTGGAGATATCAATTTAGTACGGCAGAATAATTTATATCAGCTGTCAATAAATCAGTCAAAATCAATCCCCAAACTCCCGAAATTGGACACTGAAGGGCATTCCTACCATTAATAGTCACGCCGATACTACGAAACTTGAGTGTTAGTCTAACTATAAGAGATTTCTCATAGCATAAAGTAACAATGTATACGGCTGGAAATAGTTTTAAAACACAACTTCTTTATCCGATTCTGAACCATAGATTCATGTCCCTGAGTTAACAACTCAAACAACCCATAAATTCATTATGAATATACATAAGGCGTTCAAAGAGTTATTGAAAAGAGTAACTCGTTACAGTTTGATTGCTCAACTTTGTAATTACGACCGCCTAGTTTACAAAAATTATTGCAAAAGATGAGTCATTATGCATCGAAGATCCCCTCGAATGCTAAAAAAATGAACTAGAATTGTTTCATTACAAGATTTCTATTCTTGAGTGACTCACGTTGTTCTTTATTTGAAATTTAGTAGAGGTGAAGTGAATAATCTAGGCAATTATAATTAGAGAAACAGCGACAAAAAAGAACGGACTCATTCTACATAAGTTCTCAAATTTAAAAAGTACCAACTCAATTACCATTCAAGCTCTTAAATTTCAAAAACAACCAATAGATTCTGCATTCTAGTTCTTAAATTTAAAAAATACCAACTTATTCTACATTCTAGCTCCTAAATTTAAATAAAATATACTAAACTTATTCTGCATTCTAATTCCCAAGTTTAAAAAATGTACTAACTTATTCTGCACTCTAGTTCTTAAATTTAAAAAAATCTACCAACTTATTTTGCATTCTATTTCTCAAATTTCAGCTCATGCTTTCATGTTCTGGTTTGGATGAGTAACACGACAAATACATTTTTTCAAAAATAGCTAATAATATTCGAATGTTTATGAGAATAAGCAGCTTCAGAGGTTATGAATAATGATGCGAAGACTTCTATCACGCTCATCAGCTCTTTTGCATGGGATGAAGCTGTGGCATTGATAGTTTTGTAATTCGCATGCTAATTTTATAATTTGCATGCTATTTTTGTAATTCGTATGCTAGTTTTTAATTCGCATGCTAGTTTTGTAATTCGCATGCTAGTTTTGTAATTTGTATGCTAGTTTTGAACCAAAAATGAAGAGTCTTACATGAAGTTCTGAACTACAAATTTGAAAAATGCAATCCAATTATACGAAAACTCGTTGTAATTGAAGCAGTTCATCCCCCCGTGATGTAATTTCAAGTCCTTACCATCAACTATAATTTTTTTGCCTATACTTTAGCTCTGCTCACTAAGGTATGGATCACTAAGAGTTTTTATGTAATTTTTCAAAATCTGTTGTTCGAGTTCATTTCGTCAAGGGGATGTTAAAAACACTCCTATATTCGTGACCATACTAAAATACTCTACGTGAGGCGAACGCTAAAGAAAACATCATGGAGTCAATGCATTTAAAATTGCAACTCTAGTATTTCAAAATTTATTAACAATAAAATGCAACATTGCAATTTTAAATGTAATGACGCTCAGGTTTTGTGTCTAGCTTTTGAGTCACATCAAGTATTTTAGCATGGGTAGGACTGCAGAAGTGTTTTTAACTTTGCTTACATACAATGAACTCGGAAAAAAATTATGCTTTCTATTCACACGACTCCCATATATTAATCAAACCAAACAAACAGAGGTTAATAAAACGTGTACTACGCAGGCGACCAATCATTACAAAATGGTATAACTTACAAATATTTTAAAAGTGGTTTCAGAATCTATTTTTGGCCAAGATTACAACAAATAAAATATAATTCGTTTTTCTTACGTTGGCAAGCTTATGCATACTAATGAACGAATTTGAAATTCAAAATCCTGATGCGGGATGCGAGCATAGAACATTATCTTGAATTATTCGAGCAGTTCTATCTCCAATTCCAATAATAAATTATGTATAGCTGGAATTAGATGATTAGATTTCAAGGGCTCGTGAGCATCTAATGAAGTTTCACATTAAAAAACAATAATTTTTAAATCCGCATCTCGCATTCTAAATAACCCAGTGAAGTATGAATTATTAAATGTGAATGGGCTTGTTTTATTGAAAAGCGTTAAAAAACATCAAAAAGCTTGTATTATGCAAGAATTTTAATATCCCTGGATTAGTGGAGTTAATATAGTTACTATCAGTGAACGAGCAGAAAATCGAAACTGATGCTTGATGAGAAATAGTTTCTCACCTGATAAATTATCATTAGACATTCATGCATTAATGTTTCATCGCTTGATAAGAAAAGAAGGTCGATTTTGAAATGCAGTTTTCCCATAAAATATCTGGTGAAAAATGCCGATGTCATTTAGCATGACTAGAAAAAGATTAAATCACGCATCCCTCCAACTTCAAACGAGTTCGTTGCACTATGTTTAGCATTTTTGAGCTCTGTCAAATAAAAATTCACCGTCAAGCCTTTTAAGCGATAAGTTATTTTATTAATCACACACCTTGGAAACCACAGATCTTAGTCCTTCAGATTCATCAGCGCTAGCGAGAGAGAACTGCACATTCTCAGAGATGGTGGGAACTTGCATGAAAGGGAACCAAATATTTTTAAAATAAACATTATTTTTACACAAGCAAGTCATTTCGAACCGCAACCTTCTCCTGAAGAACCAACTAAGTCACTGGGACTCTGTAATTAGCCTCCTGCAGGTGTTGGAAAGACGCAGCGCTGTCCGTAGCATTGGAAGATCGCTCCGTAAAATGCAACAGTCTCGCGTGGCAGAGTTTCATTAATCCACGGGACCTGCTCGTCCGGTCTCAAGTAGAGCCATTAGGTGCCGCCGCACTCGCTTATTACTGAAAGAGTTACATAGATTCTTAAACTGGACTTTGGGCAGAGCGTTGCTTCGTAGCCCGTAGACTTCATTTAATCGTCTGAGACACAGAATGTGTGTAAACGTGAAAACATGAATAGTTTATCAGAGGAAGTTAGCATTTTTTTCTATTATCTGAATAACTAAATGTTTGAGTATTAAGTAGTTATTACTCGTGCTTACTAAATCACTTATCACAAAAGGAAAATATCATTTTGATGATGAATTTACCAGAAATTGACTGAAAAATTGTCACTCACAATGTGTTGATACGATGTTTACTAATACAAAGAATGATATTTTCGAAGAATACTGACGGAACATTAGAAGCTTAAAGGAAATGCATTCTAAAGTATTTCTCCTCCACTCTTGTGCTCAACGACTTGGACGGAAGAGATGCTATCTGTATAATAATTCATAATGCAGACAAGATTGGTTTCGTGGTACAAGGTGTGCCATTATTCATCAACGCTGGTCAGCTTGGAGCAAATTCGTAAACAGAAAAGCTCGCGCCCAAAGCCGCGTTTCAGACAACGAACGACTTTTATGTCACGATCATTTTCATCATTTCTGAAATGATTGACCATAAATCGGCACATGACGAGACAGAGATCAAATAGAACAAATAAAATTAACGATTCTTCCACACCACCTAGAAACGTACAAAGCGACGCGAAATCGATTAAGGCACACACTGGACGTATGGACCAAGCATTTCACCAAGCAAGCGAGGTGCACAAGTGAAAACAGCCGCTCCTCAGGTTACCATTCACTGTCTATGCAGTTCCCATGAGACGAAAATACCGAATGTCTTCAGCGCCTACTGAATGCTGTCGAGCGAAAATGCAAAATAACAAAAGGGCAAGCTTGACTCATTACGGAGTTCTACATTGAATCTACTGAACGTATACTAGTGTGCATTACTCGGGTCAGTAATTTTACAGAAAGCGTATAATTCTTTCCTGAGATTCAAATCGAGCTAACGTAACTTTGAAAGCCAGTGCTGTATTGTTTAAACGAGCGGAAATAGAACAAAGAATGCGAACATAACCATGTAAAAGCGTACTTCCCTGTACGATTGCATTAAGTTCCTGAAAAAAGTGACAAATTAAAGGCAATCATAGGAGGAAAAAATCAAGAGAGAGACATCGTAAGGCGAGGTACGCCTCTATTTTCTTAATTGCCTGATGTTAACTGCACTACATCCATACATAACTGTGTCAACGATTCTAATCAGAGTAAAGCATTCTCCGTAAATATTCCTGGGTAATTCACTTTCAAAAAAATTTAAGTGTAATTGTTGACATACGTATAATTAAGTTTTAAACTTAAGTTTTAAAATGAGGTCTTGAACAGAAGAAATTATTTTGAGTACCGATGTAAAATGATCAATGGAAAGAACCAAAATTTATTATTATTTCAGGAAACTTCGTGCTTGCCAATAAAATTAGCATGTCTGTGGAAGAGTAACAATAAAATTACTCACTTTCTTTCTCAGTAATCTTATGCTCTCATATCGAGGGAGGTCGCCTCCGCTGTTTAGCGAAATGTGTCTCAAATTTGATTAAAAATACCGTCATAAACGGCAACCTACTGAATGCCTGCGATGTGTTGAGCACATTTTTATTTGAACATAGACCGTCTTATTTAATGATAACGATATTATCGTAGGGGAAGAACCATTTCGTCTTTGCAATCTCTGCGTTCAAGCACTCGCGGCTTTATTAAAACTTTTCAAATGAGGAACATATTACTAATGCTCCCAGCAAGTGTGCAGAGGAAATTACGGGCTTTGCCATAGATGCTTAGAAATATTTTATGAATAATTTTCTGCACTGGATACCAACATTCGGCAACGTTTCACGTGGATTCGAGGTAATAGGAAAAGGCATTTAACTGGAAATAATTGAAAAGTTTAATGACTCTAAGAATTACGAACGGAAGGCTAGAGCGTTGTTCATATAAGTTGTTCATGTTCCGGTGAGTGACATTTGGCTTGCTATAAACACTTACTATCCTGGAATTTTGGCTTGGAATCTTATTAATATTGAATTTAATGGGTAGATAAGCACATTTGATTTCTACATAGAATTTTGAAACGTGTCGTTTGTCTGATGCCTGTAATTATTCCATTATTGTTAAGATTACTATGTTGCAACGATGATAGAAAGTGCCATTATATTTACGCGAGTACTCCTATGTCCGTCACTCAGGTGTTGTCCAAATTGAACTTTGGGAAAAGGATATCAAATTAGAGAAGCTTTCTCGTATAATAGAAGTGAGTGATGAACAGGATAAAGAAACGTGTTGAATATGAGGGATATTCATTTTAATGGCGGAGGCTTACTTTCTACATATTTTAGGAGGTCGGCAGCGCGACGAGAATGATTGGCGCCTTCTTCAACTGAGGGGAGAGCGAGAACAAAACCTCCGTAATGGTATTAGTTGCCGTCACTCCATCACGGTCTCAGTAATATTTCACCCTTGTCTTGTGTCTGGGTTAAAGCCATAATTTCTCACTTCTTTGTTGCCAAACAAAATGAAATGAAATAATTTAACGCTGGAATTTCACTCATGTGCTGAAGTTGATAAATTTTCAAGTTCGAATTTTCTAAGTATTATTTACTAACAGTAATAAACATCAGGTAAGTGTAATGCTGGAATAAAGTTTGATAGGCATGGTCTTTATTTCCTATTACTTTTGTCATATAAGGAAAAAGAAATAACACCTGATTCCTAGAAAAAATCATGATGCGTAGCGTTAGTTCTTGGTATTATGAGATTTTAAAATTCGCATGCAGATTTATCTCTCGTGCGAATTATACGGATTTCCTCATTAATCTGATTAATTCATATTCCATTCAATTCCGACCAATTCTGGACACATTCCAATGATGATGCATGTACTATAGCCAAATGATAGTTAAATGTCAAAGCAAATCAGTTGGATAACTTTACGAATTGTATTTTTCAATGAACTTAAATTAAAACTGAATTCAGATAGACTATTTTTTTGCTCATGCCCAATGGAATTAGGTTTTACTGGAATACCACTGGGATGTGACAATTAAGGAAAAGCTCACGAGTTAGAATTCGTTTAGCCTCGATGCTTTATTTGTTAGTAATTTTTTCTCTAAGCACGTCATAATTGCCAGACGTAAGGAATTTTCATGTCTCTAGGTTTTATATGAAAAAATCTGATATCAGAGTCGACTGCAATTAAAAATTATGAGCGGTAAATAAGTAAAGACAGAAAAACTATTCCGTTTCAATCGCCAACCAGAATAACGAACAATAACAGTTAATGTAAAATTATTTCTTTCCCATGCGTAGTTTTTGCATGGTAATTTTCTAATTGGCTGTCGTTGGGTGTATTTTTGCTATTTGGAAATATCAGGTATGCATACTGAGATGTTTTCGAGTGTAGTTACCCTCTCAAAAATAATTACAGAACCAGAGTAGCGAACGCTGCCACGCCTGCCGAATGCTATGAATATATTCTATAGGTTGCCAGATTTCATTCACTGCCTTCAAAGGTGATTCATGAATAAAATTTTGGCTGAGGACTTTTCTTATTCGTCGAATGCAATTTATTGAATTCTTGGACAGGACTGAAAGACCGTTCTCAAAAATATATCGAGACCATTTTATTTGCACAAACGCATTTAATATAAAAGTTTTGCAACGAAGTCATGTTCTATAATATAACAATGCTGATGAAATAGTCAAGTTAGGAATCATCCTAGGGATGGGAAACGGTCAAGAGAATATGCTAATCGGACCACTTTGTTTTTGTGATTCGTGATTTTGATAAAAATTACTACGGATTGTTTCGAAAACAACTTGAATAACAACTAAGTTTTTTCATTCGGCAGATGCCGTTCAATACAAAAGATGCAAAATTATCTTGGGAACTGATCTACGGAACATCACCTGAGGCACTCAGGAACAATAAACCATATTATTTATGCTTCATTAGTTAATAAATTGCAGCAAAATTTGTCCTGGTCCTTCATTACTTATAAGTTTTCTTGAATGAAAATAACTTGGCGGCAATGAGGCGGCCTTCATTAACTTTAAGAGCAGTGGAGTTTGCAAAATGATCCCTATCCCATAGCAGGTCTTATTATGAAAAAGGTACTAGAGGATAATTCCGCAATGAGATACTATTGTGGCAGCTGAAAACCAGGCTGTGATAAATTTCTGCTTTGCATTACTCACTGAAGTATCTCGATTAAAATGAACTGAAAGGCTTTCATTTCAAAATCACTGCACTGACAAGATTATGGGATTAAATAAGTAATCAAAACTTTGATTGAACAATCATATCGAGAACATGTGAAGTCAAGCATAAGCCCTTCAGTTAAGACATGAAAATGGAAAGCTTAATGCATTACAGCTTGGAGTTATGATCACATTTTTACGATGTCAGAAGTTAGAAGACATGAAACCGTAAAATTTCTTACGCAGCATTTCCACGCCAAGTGCTTGTGAAATTTTTCTTGCGTGTTTTCAAAACTCTGAATTTTATAACATTAAAATAATAAGAATGCTACAAAAATTATACTATCTGGAAAAATAGTTCTCGAACCGTTTTTCAATGCTCACATTCAATCTTAGTCATTTTTCTAACAGAATACTTCTAACAGAGTTTTTAATTCGTCTGAGCCCCTAATTTAGAGATTTTTTGAAAATTTGACTTCTTTTGATGGAGTCGACTAAAACTCGCGGCTATAGAGGGGATGACGACTCAATCACTCAAAAAGTGACTCAAATTTCTACCAAATCAGAAGTCAGAAATAATATCTCACTTCAATTTTTTCCTTCTTATCACCCATTGATAACGGACGTTCTACCCTAGCGTCCAACTACTGAAGACGGTTTGGAATATTTTCCACTCATACTTTACAGGGATCTATAAAATTCACGATTCTGACTTTCGATTGAAATTTACCGAGGCCTCTATCACGAAAGAACCCTAACTTCGGACGAACTTTGGTCGAGTGTTGAGCTAGAAGAGAAGAAAAATGGGACAGACGATGACAGGACTTTGTAGTGTTCGATAACCGTCCTTGTTTGCTGCTGGAAAGCTGACATCGGAGAAAATATTTGCGCATAAAACTGAAATGGAAAACCTTTGTTGCTGCGCCCTCGAAGCTGCATGGATTCCAAAAGAGAAAAGCGCTGAGCCTTACAATATATCAAATAGAATGAGGGCCTAAGCGTCCAAGCTTGAACTTGAATGATTGCTATTAATTCATTTCATCTCATCATTCAGGCCCTGCCCTGAATTGTAGATCAAGAGAAAATATACAGTCAGCATGATCACATTAAAAGCAAAATGTGGCATGTATGGAAATGTAATTCCCTCGCCTGGCAAAAGGACAAAATGGAAATTATAGAAGCCGCCGATAGAGAACATCATCATTTCAAAGCACTGTTTCATCCATAAATTTTACAACATATGTGTATAGAAATAAGATGAAAAACACCAAACATTCAAAAAATTTCGACTGATGTTACAAATGGAATTTTTCCAGTGGCAACACGTGTGACCTAAGTCGAAAATATTGAATATGAATATAAAGTTAGCATTACGTTTGTACACACAACGGACTGATGCTGTGTGTAAAAGAAGTTTCTTAAAAGAAGATACCAAGTTCGAACCTGTCGAAAAAATTGATTATAAATATACAGTTTACTTTGCGTTTATACGCAAAACATCTCACAGGAGTTGCATCATTTCATGTATTTTCCGTACGATATATAACAAATTATACTTACATTTTTTCTCACGTCTACATCCATGTTTTTATGCCTTCTTTTACATCAATATATATTCATGTCACCAATATTGCTAAGTTTTTGGTAAGCATGTTTGAGGATGGCAAGAAATGTTATCGGGAATCGAGATCTCTGGAAGAAAATCTTGCTGTTTTGAATAACTGTTATCCTTAACAACTAACACAGTTTCGATTGTTTTAAACAACTTCTATTTTCGTACATTTTGACTTCGGCAACGCAGCCTCACGAACAATTTTAATGAACAGGATTCATAATTTGTACAATTCATCAGGCTGTGTCGTCTAGCCGAATCTGGTTTATAAACTCAAAATTCAGATATAAGTATACCCATTAATAATACTAACTCAGAAAGAACTGGTTCAGTGACTTACTTCGAATAAGTTATACATTGTTTACATGATGAAATAAATTGCTCATGTGGTGGAAAAGATGCCCAATACAGACCAAATTCCGCCGATAATGTTACAATACGTTCATCGAAGAATCAGGATTATACAAAATATGGGTAAATCCCAGTAAAGTTTCACAGCATAACTAACACCATTCGCATCATTAAAATATCAACGCTACAGTTACGAATGACAAGCGGATTAAACGTTATTGAATGACCTTTTCCATGAATTCTGACTGCACAAGACTGCTAAAGTGAAATTTTGCTCAACGTTCTCGTCAAGCGATCATTATCCAGAAATTTACAGACTTCTAACAGTCGGTGAGCCTTTGACTGACGTCAGCGAAGCTCTCGTCCCAACTTCCTTGGAGCAGAAAATGACAGCGAAGCCTTTTCGTTTCATCTCGAGTCTGAGTTATAGCTTAAATCGGTCCCGTGAAGTACATAGGAACGAACTTCTATCCTGATGATTCAATTTGCCTAAATTTGAGATAATTCTGGAAAAGTTATGCGGAGAGTATATTCCCCGTCAAGAGTATATTCATTTTGTCGTTGTTTTTTTCTCCAGTAAAATCTACGATACAGTAAAAGCACATTGAGAAAATTGATACTTTTCTTTTCCTGAGTATGATTTTTATAGACTAATGTTCACAGAATTTTTGAAAGCATTCTTATTTACGCACTCCACTGGAAGGTCAGCTTGCACATCTTCCTAGGAAAAAGTGAATAAGGGAAAATAAATCGTTAACAATGACTATTCAGAATGCTCATGCAATATAACTTCAAAGCTCGCGGAAAAATATGAAGGGAAAATAGGAAAATGAACATTCTCTAACACCTGAAATAAACCATAATTTATTCAGGGCTAGTTAGGCACCTTCGTGACACTCAGGATATATTTTAAGAGCGCTATTGGTTTTTGTAAACTATCCTGAAGAGTCGTGTCAGGAGATGGCAGTTGGTGAGCAGAAATAAAGATCCTCTGCCATCATAATAACCTTAATATCGTGAAGAACTACCATGTGGTCTTGAAAATTTGCGTTTAAACATTTTCAGATACATAACAGAGTTTCCAAATGATCAAATGAGAAATCTATTTTAAAGTACTGTTGATGTTGATGAACTGGAGGTTTAAAATTGTTAATACTACAATTCGATGAACGCTTTACCGATTAACAAACAATACTGCACAAAATTTTACTGGTTCATGGATACCAAGAAACGAAATTAAACATGCGA
The DNA here is from genome assembly GCA_014899125.1 of Orchestia grillus. NCBI lineage: Eukaryota > Metazoa > Arthropoda > Malacostraca > Amphipoda > Talitridae > Orchestia > Orchestia grillus. Next base: position 2,077 of record VOMN01014674.1, on the reverse strand, counting down.
TTATGTAGTCACTATGTTAAGCCTCTTCTTTTTGATATAATTTCATATGTTAAACATAAAGAATCGCATACATAATAAGAACATAGTGTTGCTCGGTTAGTTGGTTGGTTGGTCCGTCCGTCTTCCTGTCACGTTCTGAAGGATTTACATGGAATAAAGTTCCCGGGTTCGTATTTCTAACTAATCAACGAGACTGTCAGATTCAGTATCAGTGATACTGCAAGTAACAATATTTCATGCCAGTTTTAGCACAAATGAGAAGGCATCTTAACAAATCAGCATCATTTGTCCCACCATGTTTGGCGCTGTGCATCTACTAGTCCTTCAATAATATTCTTTCTTCTGACACGTTCATTTATACAGAAGTGCAACCATGCTGCATGTTATATACTTCCAGTTACGAGGGTTAGAATTACCTTTCCCATTACTAAGTTTCTTTCAAATTTGAACGTACCATCTTGTTTTAGTCGAAGCTTGATTCTGTCTTTTACCTGCCAAATTTCAAACTGACACCCACACCGAATTTCGTCACGATATGACTCACCCTAGTGAAATTCACAAATTTCTTTTTCAGTTGCCGTAATATTGAAAAAAACGGATTCATATGGCCGAATATTCTGAGGAATAATGCCTAATTAATATATATTTCCAGTAATGTTATATGTGAAGCATTAAGCTTTTGAAGATGCGGAAGAAATTGTTACAAGATTGACAAAAACTGAAAGAACTGGTACAAATATTTCTACGAGCAAAAGAATCCATTGAATTCATTTCCCTTAAATTGCTTGTCGTTTTGAAAGGTTATTTTCCGTAATTGTAGAATCATAATACTAAAGTATGAACTGCATCATTTTTTTGGGTTGAATATAAACTTGTGCTTTTCGAGGAAGAACTCGTCCTGGTAGGGAAATGAATTTCCTTAAATTCCCATTACAGAAAATATATAAACACAAATGGACCAAGAAAGAAGCGGCCTCCAAGTCTCGTCCATCTCTAGAACGTATGGGACTAGCGCGGGCCGTCTAAAGGTCTCTCTTTCTACGTGGAAATGTAGTTAGAGACGCAGTTTTAACGTTTTTTCCGACGCCTTTTCGTCTTTCCCTCGCTAGCTCGAGTATTACGAAGTATGAACCAACGGTGATGCTCTGGTTAACCAAGACCCGGTGAGCACCCCCTGGTCACGGCAGTCAGAGGGGCAGGCTAAGCGATTAGATAGAATAATCTTAGTTTGGTATCGGTTTTGTTTATTCCTTGTGCAATTTTGAGCACCGTACGATAATATATTATGCTTTTGGTTAGAGCTCAAAGTATTTAAGTTCATGCGTACAACAGTTAAGAAAACCCTGAAGAAATTAGTATCTTGATTGCGTTCACAGCTGAGTCAAAGACGCGTACAGGCGGGCATCACATGGGGAGTAAATGTAATTTGAATGATGCGGGCAAATCAATGCTTCCTAATTATTTTCATTTCGAAGTCCAACGACATACCTGTAGTCATTAAAATCGGTTTTCAAAATATTCACTTAGAAATGAATGGTAACACTTTCCTACTACGTGGTTGCGAAATTATCAACTAAGGAGTGAATCACTGGAAAAAACAATAAATACAAAACCTCTCATTTTAAAGACATTTTAGCCTCGCAAATTTATCTTCAAAATATTTGTCGAACGCTAATTACGAGTTAAACTGCCCTGCAGGATTTAGCTCTATATCTAATTAATTTTTTATCTACTCAATTAAGCAAATCAACTCTCAGCCTCATTACTGGAAGTAACAATAAAGAGTTAATAATAATTCCTTTTGGCAAGGAAATTGATGACTGGCGGACAGCGCCACGCCCCAGCACCGTGAAGTGTTTGCATTGCAGCAGATGATGCGAGCTTTGCGGCGTGGAGCTTCACGTGACATGCTGTGTGAGTGAGCTTACAAAGCGTGTTGTGTGAGTGAGCTTTATGTGACGTGTTGTGTGAGTGAGCTTACAAAGCGTGTTGTGTGAGTGAGCTTTATGTGACGTGCTGTGTGAGTGAGCTTACGAAACGTGTTGTGTGAGTGAGCTTTATGTGACGTGTTGTGTGA
>VOMN01014673.1:0-18537 GCA_014899125.1 Orchestia grillus | reverse complement strand
ACCTCTATTGCCTATGGCCTATCCTATGCCCCCTGAGGGGAAGCTCCCCAGAAATTTTGAAGTACAACAATCTAGTTCCCCTCCTGGCGAGGTAGGGTTGGGTAGCAGAAACACGGCAAACATAAGAATAAAAGTAACGATAAAAATACCTCTTACTTATACGGCAGACCGCACTCGATTATCAAAATTAAATTATCGATAGAGTTAAGCTCTTCCTCCTCCTCCTCCTCTTAGTGAGATGACAGGTACTTGAGCACTTAAAGAAATTCATTTTTATAAAACATTGTTAACTACGGACATAGAGTACATTTGTGAGCAGGTGACAAAAATATTTGTCAGTGCTTAAATACCCCGAAAAATATGGGTTTGAACAAGACTAGATTACAGAAAGTTCAATCAGATGACGGTAAATATTAATACTGAGAAGCCTTACCTACAATGAATACTGGTATCAAAAACAAAAACACAGAAAACATCAATAAAATCGCACAACAGTATAAAGAATCATGGGTTACAAAAAATAAATTAACACAAAACTCTGGGTCTAAGTTGTAGAAGGATATATTCGACAACTACTGACATCTTGAAAGGAAAGTACAAAACGAAGAAAAAAAAGTTTTTCTCGTAAAAACAGTAGCTGATTCAACTGCAAAAACTTAGCAACAATATACTTGCATCGACAAATAAGAATCAGCTAGGTAAAGGCACTACAGCAATATCAGAACAAAATCTCAAAAGGATCGAAAACTAGAGGTAAAAAATACAAGCGAAATCGAAAACACGGATGAACATCGCTCGTCTGATGAGTCCAATTGAGCAATTTGCATACCAGATGACAAAAGTTTCCCGAAGAAAATGTATACATAATAAATTTTTAGGACCAGTTTCACTCAAATTCAGTACGTGCAAAGTCACCATGAGTTCGCAGCGTAAACGTATTCCACCTACCAACCACGGGCCGAAAATAAGAACTCAAAGAATGTTGGATTCATTAACTTCTCTAGAGGAGTATCTGCAAAAAACTACAGGCTCTGATGAACATCTTTAAGATTATTAATTCCTAGCGATACACTTCGAGCCACTGCAAGCAAATTCGACAGTACTGTTATAATCCTTTCCATTTTACAAGGATTTTGTTCAAAATGCAAGAGCAAAGTACGTGTGCTTTTTCCAGTGATAACATCGGCGAGTCATTCTACGTATTGGCAACGATAACTAGTGACGAACACAGCATGTTCCTGTACCTGTTCATTTTCTTTGGCGCAATTGATCTTCATACATCAAAGCAGTACTTTTTGACCTCTGTCTTACATAATATTAATAATGCTAACTTGAAAATTTGGTGTGTGCCATATTCCCATGACTCGCTGACTAATACGTACAACATACCTCAAACGTTAGGATTGCTCTTAACTTGACAATTATAAACTTTAGAAATCACAGTTATTTTGATAAATCAAAGCATAATTCAAAGATATAGTTCTACTACATCTTACTTTTAGTTACTGTGTAGTGGGTTTTCATAAGTACTGAAATCTTCAACTTTGATTAATTAGGAATAACTTACATCGGTTCATCCTAGTCAAGCAAACTAATCAGCAGATTAAATCAGATTAGATTACTCGTTAGTTTAAAACTCCCTATCCACATGAAATGTGATCTAAAAAGAGCAAAGAGAAGGAACTTTTTAGCATGGACTAAAGAAAACAGGGAACCTATGCACAAAGTATATATCTACACAGGATTCCATGCTCATAGAAACAGCAAGTTAAGAAAAAAAGGAAAAAGTAAATGAATAGATAGCAAAGAAGATTCGAAAACTGGAAGACTCAAAGTGGGAACGCAAGATAGAAGTCCCGAAAGTAAACAAACTGTGTAACAGGTAACCTAACAGCACCTCCCTGGGACGGCAAAATAATCCGACACATCCATTTTGGGGCACCAAAGGCCTAAACAAATATAGGGGATGGAGAAAATAATGGAAACGCCAAACATTTTGGAATCCTAATCTTTGAACATGTTATAAACAATCAAAACTTGACATATTTTAATGTTTTATTGTTTATTATTGTTGCTATTTGAGGTGTTTTTCAAATTAACTTCTTTTTACAGATATCTAACAAAATTTGGTTATAACCTTATAAAAATGGATGACTTTCAAAGAGGTCAAATTGTTGGTACTTGTATGGCAGGTGCTAGTGTAACAGAAACTGTCCGAATGCTTGACGTTTCAAGAGGTACCGTCTCAAAAGTAATGACTGCCTTTGTAAGAGAAGGAAAAATGTCCTCAGCAAAGCACAGGTCTGGTCGAAAGTCGAAGTTGTCTGAGAGAGACCGTCGGAATCTAAACCGAATTGTTAGAGAGGATCGCAAGACTACAGCTCTTAAAATCACTGCAAACCTCTATGAACACATACAGAACCCAGTTTCCACAAAAACTGTTCGTCGGGAGCTGCACGAATCTGGATTCTGCGAGAGGCCTGCAATTAGAAAACCTCTGCTCTCAGAGACAAACGTTTCAAAGCGTTTAGAGTGGCCCATCCATACAGTTGGAATTGTTAAAGAATGGCACGAGGAACATTCTAATGAAGTAGAGCATATCATCTGGCCACCACAATCCCCACACCTCAACATAATTTAGTATTTATGATCGATTTTAGAGGTTCATGTAAGAGGTTAATTTCCGCCACCATCATCTCAAAAAAAAAACTGAACGGTGTTCCTTTCAATTCTGGACGCATCAGATGGCGTAGACCATTGAACACCGCTTTTGATGATTCCTCAGAGTGACGCAATCACGAAATTACCAAGAAACTGAAGTTAAATATACATATCAACAATATAAATCCCATTCTTGAGTACAGGAACCGTTGCAATATGAAGTATAAAAAACAATAAATGCCTTGAAAATATTCAGAAACATACCAGTGTACTTATACAAGTTAAGCAAAAGTTGCTACGGGAACTTAAAATTTACCTTCTCAGTTTTCAAATGTCAAATAGGCGAGATGTTTATCTATCTCACCTTAGCTGATAAAAAACAGTTAACACGTGTGCTTTGAAACTGATACCGTTTATAAACTACCGAGTGTATTGGAAAAATAGAACCAATCATCTTGAAAAAGTACTCTCCGTTCACAGAGCCTATGTAAAAATAACGTTCATTGTTACAGCTCGTGTATGTACAAGCTCTGTGCTTCTGCATTCACTACATAAGCCTAAGCTATCATTAAACATAAAATCTGGTTACATTATTCTGGTACCGCAGTCACTTGTAGGAAATTTTCAAGAACGACTCCAATATTCTTACCAAAAGAACGCAAATACGAGACAATGAATATCAAAGGGCGCAAATACTAGACAAGAATATCAACAAGATCATCATGGGAAATGGTTAGCCGAGAAACCTAATCAACATTCTAATGGCTATCCCAGAAGTCCGAGAATGCAGAAAAGGAGCAAATACTCTAACGTAACATCACACCCAACATCCCCCCTAAAAAACTAAATACAAAAATAATTATACAGCCAAACTGATAAACGGGCCAGAATCTGAATTGGGTCACACTACGTTCTGTTGAGGACACGGGAAGTGTTTCTCACACCCAGGTGGTTTAGTAATGTTGAACTCGCCCGCGCCTTCCAACCATAATCAATTGAAACATACTACGTATCTGATGAATTTTTTACTACGCCGAAAACTAAGGTTGCACTTTGGCACATTACAAATGCATATTTAACTCTCAAATGATAGGAAAAAACTTTCAACGTTGATTCAAAGGAACAAGATTGCGAGCTGAGCACATTATGAGGGAACAAAATTTAGGAAATTTGGAGCTTATTTTTTTCAAAAAGACTATTCGGTAGCATTATACCCCTTTGTATGTCATTGGAATGATATATTCAATTTGAGTACTTCAGGAGAGCCCAATACAGGGCAAATTGTCCCTAAGAAATGAATAGTAATATGAGTAGTCCACTGAATTTACCTTGCAATATGATACGATACTTTCTAGAAATGTTCTTCAAATGTATATCACCTATCCATGAGATTCGTATCAATACAGAGAAAAATATCAAGTATGAATATCTAAACATTAACTAACTATAAAATGAGTTCCCTTTCATTACAATAAATAAATTCCGTTTGACTAGATCGTAGATTTGAGAACCTGCCTAATGTCACGCAGAAAACTCGAGATGTTATTATCCATGCGCCTAACTATAACTTTCAAAATTTACATGAGTTATCGAGTTGGATTCAAGCACAAGCAAACCTACAGCATTACCGAGATTTAGTTATACTAAATTAAAACCTTAAATATTTCGATTCTTCTTAATAGAAGCTTCAATTACCGATAATCTTCATTATTTAAAATTCAAACATAAAAAAACAGAATTTATGCACGTCAGAACTCCATAAAGAAAACTTCGAAAAAGTGACCTTTTCATCCCCTTCGCAGGAAATTTACCAAGTTTCACGACGGTCCTGCAACCAGCACTAGCCCCCAGGTCCTGAGAAGCTATTCCTCACTAGAACAAAGACACGCTGCTGTGAACTGCACGTTTTTCCTCTTATTGGACAGTTGCAGAGCCTTTCAAAAAGGGTTACATATTTGCACGGGTCCTTCACTAACGTCTGAGCAGCCCCTCTCTGAGGTCTGCACACGTACAACCCCTCACTGAGGTCTGCACAGGTACAACCCCTCACTGAGTTCTGCACAGGTACAACCCCTTACTGAAGTCTGCACACGTACAACCCCTCAATGAACTAGCGCACTTCAAACTTTGACAGCCTCTCTGTAGTTTGCTCACGGGGCTGACCGAGATTAATCCTAACGGAACGCCCATTCTTTGGGCACAAGATATCCATTCTAAAACACAAATACCATGATAAACACAGAGAACTAAATTAACTTTTAGCGTGAGCCACCAGGTGCCCCAAACGCAGCGGCGGGAGCTAAGAAGGCCCTTTCGATGGCTTCCTGATCTGAATAGCGACGCGAGACGCCTGCACCATCTAGTACGTATTCAAAAACAACGCTACGTTGAACTGTAAAATGCGATGCTGGCGTCCAGTACTTATAGTTGAACAGTACGATATCGAACTGTACAGCATGCACAGCGATGTTGATGAGCAGTATGATCTGATATCTAGTGCGATCTTGATGTGCAGTACGACGTTGTACAGAGTGATGATGAAGTATAGTGCAATACCGAAGCATCAGATCACGTCAGCACCACACAGCTCACAGATTTCCCAAAAACCGCGCTCTCCCATACAAGGCAGTGACTCAAGACGAAACGAATGAAACCCTCCAGCCTTAAAACGAACAAGAAATAAAATAACTATTATCAAATAGGAGTATTCCTTCACATCGCACACAAGAAAAACAATTTCAAACAACTACCACACGCTCAGTCGGACGGAAATTATTTTTATTTCACCGCTTCGAAGAGAACTGCTCAATTTTCATGACGACAAAGATACACATGGTCGGCATAAAAACGTACAGTGTACAATGATACGCTGTATTCCTCGTACAATATACAATGAGACACTGTATTCGTCGCAGTGTACAATGGTACATTATATTCGTCATGTACTATATTCCTCATACAGTTGACAATAGTACACTATTTTTCGTTTAGTGGTCAATAGTACACTGTACTCTTCGTATAGTGGACAATAGTACACTGTATTCTTCGCACAGTGTACAACGGTACACTGTATTTTTCGTACACTGTAGAGCACACTATAAAGAACTCTTTTGCAGGGACACACTGTGTACGAGCACAAAAAATTATTACACCACAGAGCGTAAGTTTAAAGGCACTAAGAGACTATTGAATACTGTGTCTTTGCAACGGAATACATGAACAATGTCACAGAATATCTTCTTGAACGAATTTGTATATCTGTTTAAAAAAATGACGTATCTCCATAAAATAGTCTTGGTTATTTCTACATAAAATTTGTATGTATGCTAAAAAGCATCTCCACAACTTCTTAAAAAATTCGTACATCTCAGTATAAAAATTAGGATATTATTTTTAAAGTGCGTATGTTTTATTAGAAGACAGTAAAGCTCGTTCAAAATGTATAAATCTTCGTAAAAAAATACTATATTTCTTTCAACTCTTGCTCTTTTCGCGAAATAATTCCTGCCCATTCCTTCCCAAGCAAAGCCTCTCAAATCATGACACCACCATCAAAAACGCTGGAGCATAAGATGGCGCTGATAGCACTAAAAATCACTAACGCAATTCTGTATCGTACGGAACCAAGTTGTGCATTTACTCCCATTGGCAACATGGACATTCATGCAGAGAGAGCACCAATATACAGCGTGAGATAGAAGTTGGTCTTCCTATTAATCCTAACAATATGCAGCATCCAGTTTCAGAGCGCGTCTCGTTTCTCAAGATTAGTTCCGTTGTTGAAGTCTTGAAAAAAAATTATCCCAAATGAGCTTTCCACTACAACAAGAAGGCGAGTTCGCACCCACTTTTATATAAGGAAGACGTAACATGGGATGCCATCCTTAGACAACGTTTACCTGAGCAAGGCTTGGGCCTATCAATAAATTAAAAAAATCAACACGATAGCACAATATTCACATACGAAGAAACACCATGAAGTTAACACACAGCCTGAGTAACGACTCAACACCAGCACATGAAGAGAATATTTTCCCAATACAATGAAGCAGCAAAACACGAACTTCTCGCGGTTGCTGCTCTGCATTTGTACCCAGCAATAATACTATTTTTCCACTAATAATACTATTTTCCATGTGACTACATTTTCAAAAGAGAATGGGAGTATTGAGGGTTACATTGCTTTTCTGCAAGGATCATTAGGACTGCAAGGTCATTTTGCACTGACGCTACTTGTTAGATGTTCTTCACCTTATTATAAGTTGCAGCAAAATTGCAACAAACCAGTTGCATCGAAGTAGCGATGTACTGACGCGCCTTTCCTAAACCATCGAGAGCTGTAACTTCGAAATCTAATGTTGGGAGTATATTTGAGGCACAAGTTTTAAATGAACAAACCTACGGATACTCCTAGCAAAACATCGCTACTCATACGCGTAATATGGAGTCGACACTGCTGGAAATAAACCTTTAAATAAACGAAATAAACCTTCTAAGGGCCCACCTATTCTACAGCTCCAAAATCCTAAAATTTGAGGCTGAAGCTCGTATGGAAATTGAAGACGACGAAATGAAACAACTACGGCGTCGTAACTTCAAAAATCGGGGCTGGGGGAAGAGATGAGGTTGCGGGTGTCCATGTTGACCTCCTCCTCAGACGAGTCCCCACTAAGGTAGTTCGTCAGCTGGGTAGTGGGGCTGCTGAGCCGGGCTGTCTCAGCGTTGGGGTTGGGGGGCTGGAGACCCCTGGCCCGGTACGCCTCAGAGCTTAGCCTCAACCCATATGCTCCGTACAGGGTCAATCCTGACGTCAGAATGACAGTTTATCATTTATTTTCAATTACAATTATATTTCAAAGCGATTACAACCCAAGGTACACAAAATCAATCAAGAGGCTACTGAATGGAAAAAATTAAGAAATCGATTTCTTTATGTAATTTTCAAAGTAGTGAAATACGATAAAGCGTCTTAAAGAAGAAGACGAACATTCGAGAGGTGTTGTATACTAAATATAAAAACTAGACCCTTTGCATAAGAACGTTTTACCACACACTCCCTTAAAAATGGTAGAAGATACCGTACAGCATTGACATCACAAATGTTACTCAAATCACACAGGAAAGACCACACGCAAGTCCCAAATGGTGTAATGGCTACCGAGACGTCACACACAAGTCCCAAATGGTGTAATGACTACCGAGACGTCATACACAAGTCCCAAATGGTGTAATGACTACCGAGACGTCACACACAAGTCCCAAATGGTGTAATCACAACAGACGTCACACACAAATGGTGTAATCACAACAGACGTCACACGCAAATGGTGTAATCACAACAGACGTCACACGCAAATGATGTTTTAATCCCTACAGAAACGTCACACCCCTGTTACAAATACTGTTATAGAATGAGCAAAGTCAAACAAAATTTACAAATGGTTTCAACACAAAAGATGGGTCATACAAGACACTAATGGTGTTCATAACCCCACAGAGACCACATGTGTGTTAAAATAGTGGTCTTACCAGTGGAGATACATCATGCTTGTCATAAGTGTTGTTCTGATAATCCGAACATATAGATCATACCACCTAAAAAAAATCAATTATTACTACAAACAAAACTTAAAAATAGTGTTTAATCACTACAAATTATTCTATTCCCCAAACAAATACTATTTTGCTCACACAAATAAGGGGCACAGCCCGATATATTCTAGTAATATTACACGTACATTGTATCCACGATCAAACACGTGTTCAAATCATTGATAAAAAATTCAAGATACTACGGTGTACACTGCGAGAAGAATGACGAAGGAACATATAACGTGAAAAAATATTAATACGGTACAAAACACACCAGGAAATTAAAACCCCGTAAAAAAAGACACGCCAAGAAGAAAATAGCGCAATGCGCACAAGAACTATAAGACTATGAATGAGTATAGCTCTGAAAGTAAGCGAAGCGCGCGTGAAGAAAAATACTCAAGCTTGGCACGTGCAGCAGAAGTCCATATGCGTACAACCAAAATTTAGATATGTATTGAAAGCAAAAGCTGAAACCCGATCAAATTTCATAAAAAAAGTGTACGTACCTGGAGAAATCTTCTGATGAAAACGAGGAGTTATTCAAGTGTATTGATTTTCCAATGCCTTCTTTTTGAAAGATAATATACAGAGTACTGAGTCTTCAGTCAAAAAACGATACAAATTTTTGCAGTAAAGAACTTTACATTCCGCATCCAGTTGTTGAAAATCAATCGTTTGGGAACATCTACAATGACAGGCACTTCAATGAGTGAATGCATGGTGAAATATCTGAAGTAATTATCAATTGTAGTACCAATTTAATCATAAAATAGAAATTCTTTTACTTCAAGTAGCCCACTAACTTGGACTTCTATATTAAGTAAATTTAATGTCCACGTGGGACACTTTCATAATCCAATTTTCTAAAAATCAAACGTCCTTTCTCTCGGGTATTCAGGTATATCGGAACTGAATAAAAACCAAGATACAATTACCCTGAAAGACCAAGTTAATTAAGAGTTTTGGGTGGCTAACATAGAACGTGTTCAGGAAACACCGTAGAAGCATTCGTTACGAGTCGACGTTGTAACCCCGTCTTGCAGGGACTCCAATCTCTCGGACATACAGAGCACTGACAAATTATATGAGTTATTCTTAAGGACAAAACTACGCCTGTCCATTTATTTTTACCAGGTAGCAATAGTGGAGGTTTAGGTGTAAGCAGGGTTGAAACTGAAATTTCTTGAATTTTAAATTTTCGAGGAGTTCGTTGTTCAAAATAATATGGAAAATGATTTTAAAAATATACATCTACATTGCGTGATAGAAATTAACACCGACGTCGTTAAATACTTTTTATTTAACAATCAATGAGTCCAGTAATAATCTCGTCAAACAATTAGAAATAAGACAAACGAGAAACAAGTTTACGTTCAACCTACAGTCAAAATTAAGCGATTTTCATTTATTCTTACATGCACATGCATTAATCACATACGGCGCATGCTCAACGAAAAACGATTCGTCAGTGAGCATCTAAATAAAGCATAAAATTGCATTACTACAACATACAGAGGTTTGAGGGAGGTGGAGGGTACTGACGCAGCAATAGTCAACAGAAGAAAGGAAATTTGCAGAGGATATAGGGCTGCTAAACACTAAGCAGGCGTGCCCGCATGCATGCAGAGGTCTGTCATTTTGAAGAATATACCAACAAGGCAGGACTTGCTCTCTCAAAACCTTGTAGCACCAAAACTTCCAAAATTTCTGACAAAGCAACCTGCTCGTTGTGTTGACCCCATCTCTCTAGGCTGGAGAATAATTATATGAAAACTTATGCAAGTGAATATGACAAAATTGTGACCGGCAACAGAGCATGTTTGACAGGTGAAGTAGAAGGGATGCTGCTATGCGTGTCAGACAAAGATGAAAAGAAAGCCCTAACACTAAATCGTCAAGAAAAGTACGCAGAAAAATTTGATATTCTGTAATGAAGCACCCGCACTGTTCCATGCAATAACAAACGATTTCCTCAGCGATGCTGTTAGATTTTCAAGATATGACACAAAGAATTCTGCGCTATGATAGGATTCTGACTTCCAGAATATAACACTAATGGTTTTCGAGCACCCGCTCGAGCTAAACAGAATAAAATATTACGCGCTCCTCTTCCTACTTGACAAAACGACAATCATGATTTAAAATCCCTGCAGAATGAACGTGTTTCTTCAACGAGTGTCGAAAAGTTATATTAGGAACGCGATTCCGACACTAATAAAATACACGTAGAATCTATTAAAATTACTGGAATTTATTCCTGAGTTCGGATATATCAGAATTCTTTTCTAGCTCAATAGGTTCCCTGGAAATATTTTGGTTAGAATCATCTGACGCGGTGAATTTTTGTATCAAGTTTTTGATTGACGACTGATGATTTAAAGGTCTAGCCCGTGAATCAGTTGATATTGGATCACGTGAATCTTTAGGTGTATTATCGTTTTGAACAGAACTCTCGAAGGTATTCCCAACTGAACTAGACGCTTGAAGATTTGAAGCTTGGTCACTAGCAGACGCGACAGGCTCAGTTCTCTCACTCATACTTGATACCGCAGAACTGGAGTCCAATTTCGGTTCCTCGTCTATTGTGCTTTTGGATTTCCCTGTCTTTACTAGCGTAACACTTTCTGACGGGACAGAGCTTTTGGCATCTGTGAGATCGAGGCGGGTAGAAGCCTTATTGGAACTTTCCTGCAGAGGAGTCCGAGTTACATCTTTGTCAACGGTTGACTGTCTACTAGTTTCCTCAGAGTTTGCTGCTGTTTTCTGAAGACTTTCTGTTGAACTAGACGCTCCAAGATCAAATTTGGGTCGCAGATTATCAGCATTAACATCGGCTTCGTTGCCATCCGAAGCTTTTTTCTGGTCATCGACTCCATTGTCAGCAGTAGACTTTCCTTGAGAGTTATCAAGCTGAGGAGATTTACTGGCTTTTTCAAGAGCACCAGAAGGGCCGGAATTAGACATCTTTTTCTCCTTATCAGGTTCATCGCCGAGAGCATCAAATGTTTCATCATTGGCCAAAACTTTGCTCTCGCCTCGTTCTCTTATGACTCCTAATTCAATGCTTTCCTTACCCAGCTCCTTTCCCAGCCCATGAGAGAGCTCTCGGGCGCTGCCCGAAGTGGTTGGCTCCGCTGAATTTTGATCGAAACCACTTTCGTTATTGCCCTTGCCTTTCCCATCAGGTGACGAAGTGTTACTGCCTTGTAGGTCATTGTTCTTGTTCTCAGCCTCAAAATTGGGCTCCTTGACTGGAATCACACAGAACCCATTGACTGTCTTAGCCAGAGGGTCGGTAGGCGAGCTGGGAGGAATGAAATCGAAGCTAGACATCCGTCTCAAAGGCTTGTCCATGTTGACAGGTCTCTTCGTGACGGGTGTTGCTGGGACACTCGACGGAGCATTTTCGTCGCCGTAGAGGCCCTCTTCAGAAGCAACCTTAGCAAGACGACCTGAAGCCACGCTTTTGAGCGGCATGACGGGTGCTGAGTGAGAGTTCTTCATACCAGAGCTATTGACATCACCTCCAGAGGTAGCAGCATCTGAGATTTCATCTTCTAAGTCAGAGTCTTTGTTTGAACGCACTTCGTGAGCCCCTACGCCTATGGCAACACCTGCAGCAAGAGCACCGACTCCATTGTTTGAGGAAGCCTCTTCATAAGAAGGCAATTCGTGTTCATTAGAACCAGCATTCTCAACTGCACTCTGAGGCCCGTTTTCATCATTCATTGCTAGACTGGGAGGCACCGAACCAACAATGAGTGCTTCTTTTGCGACGATGACTTGATCGTTTTCAACGCCAAGCTTCACTTCGCCGTTTTCAGCTTCTTTCTCCTCCCGTTCCTGTTCTTCGAGTAGGAGTTTTTTCTGAGCAAGTTCCGCAGTTACGAGAGGGCTGATGACGGCTTCTCGACTGCTCTTCCGCAACACGGGGGGCGGGTCCTCCATCACGGTTGTATTGGGGGTGTTGTGTGCCGACGGCATGGGGGTGGCTGGCTGCACCAAGATCTTAGGGATGATGGGCTCTTCCGAATCACCCTCGAATGCCTGGTTCGACTGGCCAGAAGTGAATGCCTTACCCATAGTTGTAGAATCGATATCGGCATGACAGATGGCGTAGAAAAAGTAGATGGCGAATCCTTGAGTGAAGTGAAAAGAAACCAAAAAACAAATGAGATTCAGGTCATGTGAAAGCAGTTCTCAGCCAAAAACGACGACGTTGGGCTAGCGATTTCATCCAAAATTAAGCAAGGAAACTAATAAATGAGCTCCTCGAAAGCCATTGAGCTGTTATAAAAAAGCAGATACAAATCGTGTTCAGAGAATAAACGGTGCAAAATAGCATGCATGTACATTATTCGTGCTAAGAACTGTTAGTGAATGTCAAACAAGTAAAGCACAATACGGACACGGGCACATGAGATACATTGAACAAGTGTTTTTATGAGAAAGAAGCACACAGCTATGGGTGCAAATGTGTCTGGAAACCGGAGAATGTCCTTTAGAATCAGGAGAAATATTCTGAGGCAAAAAGCAATGCACAGTGAATATTTAAAAACTAAAGGGATCATTCAAGGCTACATGTAACACGCCTAACAGCAAAACTAATGATCAATTGCTGTAAATAAGCACGATGAAGAAAAAAAAGTTCTGCAAAAAAATAAATCAAATCGTCGAGAATTTTCACTTGGAGCTAAAAAATAGAAGAAGAAAATATAACCAAAGATAAATACCAAAATAAGGTCCCGTAATAGTAGCATAACGTGCGTTCTTCTGACAAAACAAGTGTGATGTAAATACCAAGAATTAGTTTCAGAAGCTCATGCAATTGCTCTCAGCCTTGGGTGTTAAGCTACCATCGACATGCGCGGTCTTCCCCAAAACTCACTTGACTTACCTTCAGTAGCGGAAATTTTAGTACACGCCTGAGGGTAAGTTAATCTAATGGTACATTTTACCCGCCACAGGGACTCGCCAAATTTAAACCAACTTTCAAAAGGACACGTTATTTCGGCAGGTATGTCATTTCACAAACTCTTGTGAAACGCTCAAATGAGTCTCCACTTCGCTTTTGTTTTTCATTAGCGACCAATTGTGCTACGCCCACATCGCCACGCCGAAAATACGGGAGGTCGAAAAAAACGTACTCACCGTGTGTCATTCAATAATTTTGAGACTAAAAACGCGGGCAAATTGTCAGCGAGCGTCACCTACCCCCGGCTATTTTGATGGTTACACTACACTTTCACATGAGATCAGTGAGTGTAAGTCCTTTTCTGTCGCAATTATTGAGTTATAAACAACGAGTCCAGTTTATTAGGGCCCTCTGTACTGTTCCGCAGTATGGACGATCGCATGAATTATACCTACCAACTGCAAAAAAGGAGTACCCTATTTAATTGAAATTAGTTCAGCATTCACACAATACTATGCACAAAATGGTGTCAATCTAATGCTGCTCTACGCGAAGATATTTCGGCAAGATCACGAAATGTGAGTGGCAGCTGCAAAGAGAGGAAGAGGAGCACTGCACACAAAGGTGAAGAGAGGCATGGGACAGGGAGAGGAAGAGGAGCAGTGCACACAAAGGTGAAGAGAGGCATGGGACAGGGAGAGGAAGAAAGGCATGGCACGGGGAGACGAAGAAAGGCATGACACAATGAGATGAAGAAAGGCATGACTCAATGAGATGAAGAAAGGCATGGGACACGGGGACGACCAAAGGCTGGTGCAGGAAGGCAGGGCACTCACCAACAGCGAGCCAGATGACAAACTTGACCCAGGTGTTGGGCGGCAGGTTGCACATGAGGTAGAGGTTGAAGAAGCAGCTGAGGGAGGGCAGCCAAGGCACGAATGGGGCCTGGTGAGAAATGGATATCATAATGCAAACAAAGGCGCGATGAAGGTTATCGAAAGTTGTTTTACGAGGAGATAAGCAAGGGTAACTAGGAAACGAGGTCAAGTGATGAAGATCAGATGGGCACAAGAAAGTTTCAACATAAAAACCAATGTGCACAATAATAAAAAAATTCCGTGACCAGCTTATCACATGTAAAACCTAAGAAGCACATTCGAGAAGAAGCCACAAATGCAATATTTTTAAGCATAACTCGTTACCACACATCCTAACTCCAGTTCAAATTATGCTAAAATTTCTGTAATTAGCCTCAATTGGAGGGACCTAACGACCACAATACCAGAAATACATCACACCCATCACAACCTAAAGCCACTGCTACTGAGTTAAAAGCTTGGATTGCGTCTGCACATTAGAAGAGCAAGCAGGATAATGACCGCCACTCCCCATCCGTACCTAGTTTACTACGTGCCTAGTTTCCAGCCAACTGCGGCACATTCGCCACACCCTAAATTTGTTCATGTCCCCGCATGAGAGCGACTCACTCTGAATTGGATCTCGGCAGAAGACTGCGGTTGCAGGTAGATGGTGACCACTACCAAGGTTCCGAGGACAAAGAACAAGATGCAGAAGAACATGGACGCCGGGTCGAGATCGGCCAGCTCATCCGCTTGCACCACTAGCAAGATGCACAGGATGAAGCAGAGTAGACCTGCCACAAGCACACAAATCAATAAACTGTGTCTTGGTACCAGACATTGGGATGGAAAGAGGCAGAGGGATGGAAAGAGGCAGAGAGATGGNGAAAGAGGCAGAGGGATGGAAAGAGGCAGAGGGATGGAAAAAGGCAGAGGGATGGAAAGAGGCAGAGGGATGGAAAGAGGCAGAGGGATAGAAAGAGGCAGAGGGATGGAAACCGGCAGAGGGATGGAAACAGGCAGAGGGATGGAAAGAGGCAGAGGGATAAAAACAGACAGCGAAATGGAAACAGACAGTGAGATGGAACACTATGTCACGGAAACAGACTGTCACGGCCACAGACCTCGTCAGGCACCACAACTCGACAGACTGTCACGGCCTCAGACCGCGTGAGGCACCACAACTCGACAGCGTCTACTGGACACTCACAAAACAGCACCGTGGCCCAGGCCACGTAGGAGGCAGACAGACGCGTAGGCCGCTCAAGCTTCATGGGGTTGAAGGCCTGGCGCAAGTAGCTCTTGAAGGACAGGGACTCGACGCTGGCACTGCTGCTCTTGGATACGACCGAAGACCGGTACTGGGGCAGTGAGGATTTTTTTGAGCTCTTCTCAGTCAGCAGCTCAAGCTCCTTATCCTCCGGATCCTCGCCGTATCTTTAAGGTTGGCACACAATTACAAAGCAGACACGCATATGATGTGCATATAATTTAATTTTTAAATATACTGATGTGTAACTTCGGCAACGAGATGGAAGATGAAATTGTCTGACCGCAATGTGAGACACTCGGTAAACTTGCCAGTAGGATTCGACAGGCC
Organism: Orchestia grillus; assembly: GCA_014899125.1. NCBI lineage: Eukaryota > Metazoa > Arthropoda > Malacostraca > Amphipoda > Talitridae > Orchestia > Orchestia grillus. The sequence goes on along the minus strand of VOMN01014673.1, from coordinate 2,906 downwards.
TGCATGACTGCGTGAAATAGGTTTCTACGCGAAAGAAAATTTAACGAACGGATATGTTGGATAGTAATGTTGTCGCTGAAACACCTCAATATAAGAGAAATGCAAACTACGTTCCAAAGATTACAGAATTTAAATGGATTTACAAATTCAAATCGAACATAATCCCATAAAAACGTCAAACAAAAAATAAAAGTTAAAAATAATCCCCACAAAAGACAAAGGTTCATGTGAAAAATATGAAATATGTATCTATTTCCCCACACAAAGTAACAAAAATTAAAAAAAATAACCACAAAAAATTGCAATTACAGACAAAAATGAAAGCATTGACTATAAAAAAGAACATTTAACACTAGCTTTCATATAAAAACAAAATCGTAACAAACCGCTACAATTATTATAGAGCGTCTAAATTCAAGAGGAATGCGTACAGAACGACTGTCGCGTACTCGAGACACTGCGTGAGTTACATATTCTGAAATACTATCTCTCTTTGCTAAGGTACCCTACAAAACAACGGAGCAATGTTCATATAGCAAGATAGAAATAAAATTTATTTGAAAGGCAGCCAACTTACGTTCAATGACTACGCTTGCACTTTTAAAAGCAATTTTGATACAGATGTTTTCAAATACGTTATGCAACTGTTATCGTTTCAGTTGCTTGGTGAATTGTACTTGTTAGCGACGAGTTAATTCGCAAAGCTGGAGAGTTTCAAGGGCTCCGTGATTTAGCAACGCAGAGCACAAATTCGAGCCCCATTTTTTCTCGAGTGTCAAAATGATTCAGGTGAATTGGAGTTTTTGTAAATGGAGGACTCGTGAATTACGGCACGCCACTGCACATAAGAGTAATAGGAGCATATTCAAACCACGGGGCAGCTATCGCAAAACTGATACCAGGTGGGGTTTCCATTCTTGCACTTTCGCGCCGTTTAAAACATGCTGAAACACTCGTTTTTAAAATTACGTTTGATAATCTAAACAGCCGTAACGAACTCTAAATACCAACAACAACTTTTTAGAGTGGCGAACATTCAGGAATATTTCCATTTTTCCAAGGATCAAATGGCTGAAGACGAACACAGCACAAGGTCTCACGGAAGCGAGAGCACTGGGTGCACTCACCGTACAACTGAGTAGCGACAGTCTCTGTACCGTGTGGGGGAAGGCCCGCGGCAGTGATGGGGGTCATCTGAATATCTATTGGTCCAGTGGGCAGCAGCAAGACAAATCAGAAAGCGTCAACACACACTTCACAAAACGCTGTGCAACAAGAGGCGCATAGGCTCAGTGAAAGCTTGATAATCAGGTTGAAGATGATGCTTGATGAAGATCATGGCATGAAGGGTAACCCTATAAGCATCATTGCCATTTGTAATGGACCTTAGCAGTAATACAGTTCAGTCTTACAGTTTTATTGCTTAGTTTAAAACTAGCGTGAATGTGCACACAAGCGCATAAATATGGACGACTGGTCGCACAATATTTCCTTCATTCACAAGAGCTGGTCTCCTCGTCGGGTTAAAAGAAGAGACGCTAAGATGGCTAGACAAAAAACTTTAGATATCAATGAGCTGAACGCCCGCAGAACACAGCCTACCCGAAGTTCGTAACCGAACCCGCACTTTAGCCTCACAAGCCAGCGTCGCCGACTTAGCAATGGATGCTTGAGGACGACCTTGATGACCACAGATTGCCTCAGGTACATTGAAGAGAAAAGCGATATATATCACGGATGTTAAAAGTTCATTCCTCCGCTGTGCAAATTAACGAGAGTTTTATGAATTTAATTTCATTTCAATCCTATTTGCGAGGTAAATGTGAGGAGGATAATAGAGACATCAAAAAACTCAAGCATGACATAAAAAGTAAGCGAAAAAAAGGACACGCAGAAAAAACAGAAAACTCAAACTTGAGCAACACAGCAGTTCACACAAGACAGTACATAAATCAAAACAAAAAAGAAATACATTTTCAAGCAACGTCTAAGGAACAAGTTGAAACACACAAACTTGGAAAATCAAAAACTCAATCAGGAACGAGCATAAAGGTAAAAATAACATACGAGACGACCGCTTTCAGCGACTTACGCTCAAAATTCATTCCAGAGCGGCTACAGCTACGAAAACATAGGCCAAATTAGAGGCTAGGTAATCCATGAAAATACATCAAAAGTAAAGAAGAAATGTACCGCAGTACGAAGTTACCTCCGCTCCCGGTTACCTCCTTATAACCTTGAGTAAAGCTTGTACCCTAGCCGTGGGTCCTCAAAAGCCGTTAACATTAATCGTTAGCACAGGATGTTGGTATCGAGGATACCGCTAACCAGCAATTACTAACAGGCTGATTAACCACGAGAACAGGTACCCTTTGGCGTGATTGTTGCCAGGGGCAGCATTAACGACAGACCTTCCGCCACATGGACCCCTAAAGATCATTAACTATACACGCATAAATTGCTTGGTGTAGTAGCCGTTCAAAGGAGAACTCGACACTTGATCATCAAATTCGAGTGCATCTGCACAAGCTGTCGGACATCCACAATGTCACGCGACTTGCTGACCATCGTCCAGGCCTCCGGAGACATGGACGATGTCTCTGTACGTTCTCTAGATGCTTCACGTGTCGGCCTAATTGAACCACCAGTTATCTCAGTCACGTAAAGCGGTTTTGAAATAATAAGACAGCCGAAAGATGAAAAAAAAAGGATTTTCGATAAGAATAGCGCACATGTATGATATGAGCGCGGTGTGAGCGAAGGTCGCCGAAGTCGGCCGTTTTTCAAATACACATAATAAAGCGTCGATAGCAAACCAAGTTTTAAAAAATGTGAAACGCACCCTGAGTAAATTATTCACTGACAAAGTCGTAGGACTGAAATTTCCTAATTTAACAACATTATTT
>VOMN01014659.1:0-27683 GCA_014899125.1 Orchestia grillus | reverse complement strand
GGATGATGAGACCAACTGACTGGGATGATGAGACCAACTGATTGGGATTATGAGACTGACTGACCGGGATGATAAGACCAACTGACTGGGATGATGAGACCAACTGACTGGGATGATGAGACCAACTGACCGGGATGATAAGACCAACTGACTGGGATGATCAGACCAACTGACTAGGATTATGACAACAATTGACTTGAATGATGAGAACAACTGCAGCGACAGATAATCACAACAAGTGACAAAGATGACGAGCAAAACTGGCAGGGATGTAGCGAACACTTGACCAGAATGATAACAATAACTGACTAGGATGAGAAGTACAACTAATTCGGATGAGATAACAACTGACAAGGATGATGAAACAACTGACTAGCATGACGAGAGCAACTGAGAAGGATGATGGTGAGAACAACTGTTTAGGATGATGAGTACAACTCAAGAAGATGACGAGCAAATTGACAATGATAATAAGAATTAACAAGACTGACGTGGATAGCTAACTAGGATATTATAACTTGATTTTATCGTCTTTTATGACCCTAAATAAATTTCGGTAGGCGCGAGATCTCGATAAGTAAACGAACCGAGCTAAAATTCTTCACTTTATATTGATATTGCAACCCAATTGGATACTAAATTTTTGAATATTCCAAGTGCTCCCTAGTGATCATAACAATTTCAAGGGAAACTGCCTGAGACACACAAGTATCAGGAGAGGTATTATAATTCTTAAAAGTTTTAGTATTCCTATTTTGTGAGTGGTTATGTCTCTAAGCGACACCTTATTGTGAGCTCGGACCAAACCCGAGGAAACTTTTGAGCTTGTGCTTTTAAGGTGTGACGATCTGATTGTGATTCTCACTTAGAACGATTGTGGGAACGAAATATTTTCGTGCTATTATAGTAATGCAATTATGTTATTTTCATTTATAAAGTTATTATATATGATTACAGGACCCTAACAATAAAAAATAAAGAGTCATATCATTCCCTCTTAGCACTGCAATAAATGAAAGTATGAATGGATATTGTTGAAATTTAATTCGGAGTGCTTCAACGCTTGTCTAAACGACGTGTTTGAATTAATCTACGGATATTGAAACCAGCAGTTCACTTACTTCTCATTGCGAAGGAGTTTCAAACAAAATTCAGTTTCGTGAGTTACACGTTTCGTTCATTTTTCAGATATTTTTTACACATACATTTGAAGCGTTCATTTCAAAGCTCGTTACCACTTATCTCGTGTTCATGGAGCATGCTGTTCATGAGACATGTTCTTTTATATAAAGATCGAAAGTCACGGATGGGAGTCAGCCAGGCTCCCTTCACTGTAATGAAAAAATTAAGCCAAGAAAATATACGAACAATCATCGTTAACAAATTCCTGTATTTCTCAATAAATAAAGGTTAAAATGGTGCTCGTTTTATGAGAGGGAAGGTGTAGTTCTTTTGTTCCCAAGGTCTATCAGGTGGGTAAAATTTGATGCAGTTGGGCTTCACTGCGTCTCCAGACATTAGTGCTCGTAGAACGCAAGTTGTCTCCCAGCGATGCTGTCTAGGACCAGTTTACCAGTCAGTTGAACGTCAGCGTTCGAGTTCGTTTTCCAAATTTTTCCCTTATTGTGGCCCTTAGCACAAAATCTAATTCCTTTAATGATCGAATAAATGTTGCGAAAATAAAATGATTGATGAGCTTGCAGAGTAGGGGGTGTTTGAATTATTCTGTTATAGATTGTGTTTAAACAGATCTGAGTATTTAAAAATGCATTTTCAAATGCATTTATACATAATATGTATATATGAAAATTCATGTGATAATATATTTATTTCCAAATACATTTAAAAAAATATTCTTAAATACTCAATTTTGTTACAATATTTTACACTAGGTGCAATGCATCCTAATACTTCAAAATGATTTCCATATTTTTTATTTTTCATTGGTGACAGGGTATATGGACTCCCATTTTCGCTCAAACGTACACCAAATAGCGCATGCACGATGTTCAAAGCGTGTGCACGATAGTTACCACCAAACAGCGCGTGCACGATGTTCAAAAAGTGTTCAACGCATACGTAGGCCGCCACAATTAACCAAGGCTCCACGGCCGCAGCCCCCATCGCGTACACCACAGACAGTTACTGTACGAGGCAAGATCAACGAACTCAAATTACAGCAGTTAAAGCATTGGGTTCCACTGCTGCAGGCAGTTCTTTAACGATTTTAAAGAAGGTATCACAAGTGCCTCTAGGTAATTGATGACGCAATGCCAATAATGACGCAATGTGACCCGCAGCTTCAACTTTGGTTTCGGCTTCAGTTTAAAAGAACATCTTCACCATCAAGTTCCTCTTCATGTTTACAATCAATATTTTTTGATAAGTTAAAGTTATAAGAATTGCTCAGGATTCCCGCGTCTACATCGAGGGTCACGAAGTCCCTCCATCCGGTGAAGGACAGTCCCCTTTAGCGTATTTAGGGTAGGAGGAGAGCCTTCAAGCGACAGAGCTTGGTTAACACAGGTCATGTCATTTCTCCTAATTTCCTCTTGTACACTGATTTATTCAGCAGCACAGAAAAATCGTAAATCATAGTGAAAACCCTGGCAGTGTTGTGGACTGGATGTTAAACCCCAATCCAATAAATCCCAAAAACAGGACTTTTTTCTTTTTTACAATAGAATTATCCGCAAGGTCCACCTGACAAAAGAAATGGAACAAACACCTCGATTACCACAAACGCACAATCGCCCAACAATATCCAATAATTTTATTCGTCTCGAGGTGCGCGATTGCCGGGGACACGCGATGGGAGTGGAGACGTACGGTCCAGCAAGGCCTTGTATTCATAGAGCCTCCAACTTTATCATCAGAGTATAACTCAGATCATTTGGTCATGAATGCGTGAACAAACCGGCGGCACTCCAGTGTGACCAGGGCATAGAGGCCCAAACAACTTCAAGATATTCAAGATAGTGAGGTGAGGAATAAAGTACAATGCCTCACACATTATCGACTATTCAGTTCCGAAGCTGCTAACCTATCATTACTTAACGGCTTTCAAGAGTCGTTAGTCGTTTCTTATTATTGCACTTTTTCAGCAATTGGTTGGTCGTACTTGATAGAGTATAAGAAATTGGCGCTACAAAGTCATTCCTGGCGTTCAATTTAAACGATTTTTTTGTGACGATGTTGAGTTTGCTAAACGTGAAACAAAATTTGTGTACAACCCGTATCATTAACTTTTTTTATATTTGGCCCTTAGGTGACATATTACATATTTCATAACATAATAAGCATCCTATCGAGACTTTAAGAAATAATTTACTTGATTCATAAATGATATTTTACAGAGTTTTCCCATGTTTCATTACCAAGGAGTACATTTGAAAATACATGTTATGTCTTTGTTGTCTACTGAAAATGGAGAAAGAAAGGTAACAATAGAGGCTAAACCCTTATTGTTATCTTTGTTTATGATTCTGGCTGTGAGACACCGTTTAACTTCAGCTTCGGTTTCAGTTTTAGGTGCATTTTCGGTTTCAGGTTGTTCATTTTCAGTTTGCATGGTATATTTTTAATAGAGCTATAGTTACAAAAATTGTTCGGGAATCCGACCTGTATCTCGAAAGTCACTAAGTCCCCAATATCCGATGAAGAACAGTCTCCTCTCAGCGGATTCCCCTGTGAGGGGACAGTGCTAAATAACACACTAAGCGTCGTGCGAGTATTCATAAGAGTCTTAGGAACACTCGCACGGCTTGCATAACTCACAGCACACGCCCTAGAAGGTTGGCAGCTGCCCAGCCCCCGCTGCGCACCAGTTGCCCCCCACACTCTGAGTGACGCGTGCCCTGCCCAGGCCACACGTGGGGGCGCCGCCACCTCGCCTGCTGCCTGCCCAGCCTGCCCAGCCTGCTGGCTGCCGCTCAGCGCTGTGACGTCGTGCGGGTTGTCTACGACTTAGATCACGTCCGTAAGGAGCTCATTTCATCAAGAAAATACATCAATTCCAAAGAAATTAGATGCAATGACAGAAATAAACAAAATGTATTTCGTCCGGAAACGCTGTGACACTCATTCTAGGTTAACAGTACGTTTTTACATCAGCGTCCCCATTCAGTTCCACGTCCACAGCTGTGCTAAATAACATCTAACATTGATTTACGTTCCTGATGCAAATATTTGGTAATTATATCTGTTCATGTTAACCTCAAGTCGCAGTCGTTGTGCATTATGATTTTACAATGTATTCAACAATAACAATGGCGACAAAGTCATAAAGCAATACCACTTTTTTCAAAAAACATTGTTATCTAGCCTACGTTTGAAAATTGCTGAGTTAACTATGATTTGTACTAGCACAAGGCTCAAGTTAAAACTTACGTCAATGTCGTGAAAAATGTTGTCAACTGGACTTTCTTTTCCCCTGGCCCAATAGAAGCCGCCAGTGCCCTGTCACGTGACCTCAGCGCCGCGTACACACCGCACACCGTCGCCTTCAGGTCACTAGAAGACAACCCAGAGAGGGTGTGGACATGGACCACGACAGACACTCGGCAGCCTCGAACTACCTTACTGCTCCTCTCGCCTGATAACCTGCTCGAATGGTTTCGTCAAGTGAGAGAGATGGTTTCTCATTTTTACGCTTTATTCTTTTAGTATTCGACTCAAGACACTTCAATAAAACGCATGACTAGCTTGCTTTCACACTATGTGCTATGAATACAGTAAACTTGATGAAAAGCCCTCGGTAAGATGGAAAGTAACTAAATTTTTAGAATATTACTTGATTGTGTTATATTAAATGCAGTAACTAAAGCCTATTTCTTATGTTCAAGAAATATTTTCGTAGCATTTTACTTCTGATATAAGGGAATTTCCAGCACTTGATTTAACTATGGAAAAATCCCAATGGGCTCCAATTAATTGGTCAGCATGCTTCGAAGTGGTAAAAGATAAACGGTTCAACTGACATGATGAAGAATCTTTAGCATAGGCGAATCTTTTTAAATACTGGATAAATCTTAATTATTGCTTTGAATCTATCATTGACGGAGTAACTTTTGAGATTGAATATTTAAAAAAGTAAGACCCGTCTGAGCTCTATTTTCAATTCAGCGCAACGATCTCAATAATTCCAAAGGTCAATGGGTGTAACTGGTCATGAACAGTTTATACTTTTGGATGGAGCTGTAAAATAAATGTTTTCACTCTAGACCCCTTTCATATTACAATTTCTGTCAATGATAATTGGTGAGTAAGGTATTCTTATAACTAGTGCCTCCGATAAAAATATTCCTACCTCCAATCAAAAGCAACTGTAGTACGTTTGCATTAATAGCTATTAAAGTACGTTTGTACTGACACTCAAGTAACAACCCTGCTTCATCCCAGGCGCCCGGTAGCAAGATAGCCAACAGGCCTGAGCTGCTGGTGGTGTGTGCGGCGAGGGACGCTCTAGAGCAGCTCAGCCCTCACCTGACGCAGGCCACCCGCCTCCTCGTGCTGGAACCAACGGCTTGCGGTAGAGACATCGCAGTGCCATTGAGGGCAAAAGAAGAAAAGCGAACCCTAGCTCTAAAAAACAACAAAAAGAACCCAATTGGAAAGCCACTTCCTGAAAAAATAAATTTCAAGAAAAATGAAATGCAAATTTACTTTAAGCTAAAAGATATGATTGAGCAGCGCATATTAGATGGATGTGGTGAAACTCGTCGTTTTTGGGATAATAAATTTACGAGACACATCTCCAAGGAAGCAGTACTGACGCGTGGACTAGCGTCAATGGGGCTTAGATGCGACACAGCTGCTCGCGGTCACGTGTACAGATCAAGTTTCGATCATGAAAATGAGAAAATGAAGTTCGAGACAATTTCACCAAAATGCATGTTCCACCGGTAAGTGAAACGAGAATTGATGATTATATTTTTTAGCGTTTTTCAAATTATAATTTTAATAGTCTTTCTCACAAGACATATAAGTTAAGATAATTTTTCTTTTTTTAAGCGGGATGGTATATTTACTGTTTAACCCCGTTCAGACGAGTAGTAGAATAAGATGTGTATGCTAAAAATTTATACCAGACTGTATCTTGAAATTTAACCTTGAACATTTGACACGTATTCAAATTAATTTATTCAATGACTAATTGTTGATAAAATGTTCATACCTAGTTGCTAACTGAATGCTACCCTATCTCAGCTTTTATTGCTGGAACAAAAACATAAATTCGGAGGACATTTCACACTATTAAAGGACTACCACGATTTTACTACCTAGAGCTTTCTGTTGCAGGTCCTTGTCTCCGGGAGCTCCCGCTGATCTGTCAAGATCGGAGGCAATCATAGAACGTTTGACCAACGATATCATTGCAGACTCCTTAAATTCAGAAATTAGGCCCAATAGGTCAGTACCGGAACCTCCCAGAAGTCAAACCGTTCCGGAAACAGATATGCATAGACATAGGCGTGGATGTCTGAATGCAATTGTGGGGCCCCACTTCCTGCAGGAGCGCAAGAACTTCAAGAACAAGACCTTCATCGTTGCCGCATTCGAAAATGAGCCGTGGATAAGGGTAAGTACGTTCATGGATTGCAGTCATGGAAGGAATGTATTTTGTCATTCTTTGCTTCTGTTTTAAATGGCAGCACGTGCATGCAAATCTATTGGATTTGGTGTGGGTAATTTTTATAGCTTTTCAACTCCTTCAAGGGCAGTCTGATCCGAGTGTCAAGGCCACTGTTTCCATGAATGTTCTTTTAGTGTTTAATGCTACGACTATTAACGGAGAAAACTAGCGAAAAATATTTCGGGATCAAGTGCTGGGTTAAACTAAAGAAAAAATAACTTCGCCGACACCGACCAAATGATTCAGAAAAAGATTGCTCTTGCTTATTCTCAACTTTCGAGCTCATTCAAGTTGTTTACCAATGGCCGTGAAAGATGGAGGATTACCAGTACTCTGTCAATCAGTAGCATTCAAGAAAATATCTTTTGTGCTCCAATGTTCGTCGAAAAAAGTGTTTTGTAGCTAATGAAATTTGGAAAACTTATGACTTTTAGTTCCATAAAAACACACCTCTAATTAATACACCTTTAACTAATTCAAATTCTCTCAAAACTCTGAATCTATATCATTTTTTTGGTTTAAAACTGAATAAAATATTTCACGAAAGTATCACAGAGCCATTTGAACATAGCTGATGCAAGCTGCTCAGAGGGGTGAGGTAAACCTTCAAGTCTCACATTGCTTTTACATTTTATATTGAAAGTTACTATTATTATTTACCATTTCTCTTAAATAGATGCTTTGTAACCCTTACTAATACTCGAAATGTTATGCATCTATACTTTAAGATTGTTTTTGAAAGGTCAGCTGCTAAATGTGTTACAGTCTTTGTCCGTAATTGCGTATGATGATAAGAATGACAAGCTCTAAGTAGCCCTGAAGTTGGAGCGAAGGATGATAATGATCAAAGCGTGAGAGTGGTCTTGTATCATACTATGGGCTGGGGCAGTTGCTGACCCAATATTGTATAGAATATTGAACGTGCGTAACTCTGTAGCTCAATGTCATGGAAGTGTTTCTGTCACTCACTGCTGTGCAGATCGACAATGTGACACAAAAGGTGTCGGGCGTGGACGGGTTGTTGCTGCAGCTGCTGAGCGACCAGCTTAATTTCAGGTACTTACCTTTTCAAAGACTCGCCAATTCAGACATTTAAGACGTCATGTGCTCATGTTTTTATAACCTCTCGGTTTTAATTTCGCACGAATTTAGAAACTAACAATTTTCCGTACTGAAGAAATGAGTTGCATAGAGTATAGGAAATGAAGCGCAATTTTTACTGAGGAGTTTTGCCTCTGGTCTTAATCTCAAATGTACGTTTTCTTGATACCCAGAGGGTACTCAGTTACACCCTGACTGGTCAACCGAACAAGTACAATAAATGTAAATATTTTTCAGTCAAACTCCATGCACACTCGCCTACAGTTTTTCATGTCTTCAAATGCATACTTCATAAACTCACGATTTCACGTAGTCACAAAATCAGGTTCTAACTACTGCAGAAAATTGCGACCTCTGAGACTCACACTAGTTTTACATTATCTGAAGTGTAAATTATTTACTACCCAAAGAAGTACAGTTAAGTCTCACTTTTCCCATCACCCATAACAAACAGAGCATGTAAATTCAGTAGACGAATTATTTTCCACTCGCAACGTGCGTGCAACATCATGGGGTCACGACATCATGCAGTAACATCAGGCTCTCACATCTCCAGGAGCTCACAACATCACGGCCTCTCATGGGTTCACATCTCTCACGTCACTTCAGGTTTTGATATCTTTACACTCACTCTTCATACTCTCTCAACAGATACTTACATCATCTGAAAAATAATTTGATTTAAGCACTTGAAGAATTTATTACCTCAAGTATAACATTAATTAAAAATATTACAGAAATGGATTTCTTAAATTATTCTCTTAGTAAAATTGCACTCATAGAATTCGTAGCAGGGAAACATATTTTTAAAATGAAGCTAATTATTGAGGCTGGTCTAAACATAGTTGTTCCATAAAAAGGGTTTAATAAAGGTGGCACATCAAGTAAGTACAGTGCTCATCCTTAGCCTCTATAGATGATAAGAAGAAACATACCAACTTTATTATACAGTATCACCATCATACTGTACAGTAATTTCATAGAAAAAAACAATCAGAAAAACAAATACAAAAATATACAGTATACGATGTGGACTATTAGTCCTGTATTTGCAATGGTACTAAACTAGTGTAGTTGTTGGGGCGGGTCTGTGTTTGTGAGTTAAGTACTTTCAAATGCTTTTAGATCACAGGTAAGGAGAGTCGAAGCAATATCACTAAAATATGATCTTTTATGCTAAACATGTTCCACATGAAAGACCGCATTCCCGAGTTGCTGCGTTGCAACGTTGTGTGCTCGTACGGAAGCTTGGGCGGTGTCAGGCCACCCACTGAGGAGGAGACTAAATTTTACCGACACTCTCGCATTGCAGAACTCTAGAGAATACCTGCACGTACTGGAGCAGCGTTTACAGTACCTTCTAGCAGCAAAATTAGAAATCATGCTTTAGATACTAATCATTCAATATTAAGATTAAGTTTTACTGTCATTGCCTAGACTTCCCGTCTCTTTGATTTAGAAACAGTTGAAAGCATTTAATTTCCCAAACACAGACCTGTCTTCAACGACCACACTAGTTTATCACCACGGCAAATATTGAACTTATACTCCAAATCGTACACTATGTTTTTTGTTTTTTAATCGGTATTTTCTGTGTTATTATTGTATAGTATAATGGTGACTATGTATAATAATGTTAATCTGTTTCTTTTTTTAGCGTACTGAAGATGATTACAGAAGTTACTCGGAAGCTTTAATTTTAATAAACCTTTTATGGAACAACTATATTTTTATCAGCTTTTATAATTAACTTTTTCTTCACCTGTTGCCATAGACATTATTACATACAGTATAGTTACATCTGGGCCCAAATAAATTCCATGACTTCTACGGCATCGTACAGGGCAATAATCTATGCAGATTCATACATACATATGTACGCGTGTGTGCTTAAAACCAAGTACATTTGTACTTTGTGTATACAAGACTGATCAAGTAAGATGTTTATTTGGGGAGCATAATATGATTTAAAATTAGGAATTCAATAAATCGCTATTTATTTAATGCATTCTGTAATATACCCTGAAGTAATTTACTGATATAGACTGTGAGGGATGCTTCAACAGTCCATTGGGATACGAGGCTACAATTTCACAGATATCGACCTTGATATCTCGAAAAGAAATAATAATCAAAATTCGTTTTGAGCGCTCTGAGTGTGCTTTTCTCTGGGATGGTTGAGAGCAAGGAGTTCCAAGCTTTAATTCCGTCTTAGTGAAAATTAAATTGCAGTCGGGTTTTGGAATTGTAGGGAAGTTTAAATTACTTCGTTTGCGAGCCAAATATTCATGTTGACCAGTTTGAGCAGATCCTAATTGCTTCAGGTCTTTATCACCTTCATTACTCGAAGTTTTATACGAGAAGGCTACAGGGAACGTTTCTAAAAATTAGGAAGCTCAAGTATTTCTCAATATTTATACGAAACATTTGTATGAACATAATCAACCTCAGTTGGCGCGGCATGTGATGTCTCAGATGTTCAGCGAGCAAATTGCCGTAGTTGATCTGAGCAGTGATACTTTTCATCAGATTATTTTCGGAATTCCCTAATTTCACGAGCTTAAAAAAATTATGAGGTAAGCATGTTCGGTGAAAGATATCTGAAGAGATCTTTATATTCTAAAAAAATACATATGAAAGCAATAAAACGCAGTTTATTGGATTTTCCATTTGGATTTCGCAGCAATCATAAACGACGTTTCACGGATCATTGGTGAATTCATTTACAGTTACCAACTGCAGACAGGAACTAAAGAATGGGGCGTTTACGCCAACGGGGATAGATTAATGGACGAAGTTCGTTGGATAGAGACAACAATTGACAGGAGGTAAACTGACTTTTACGTGAGCACGCTTCTTTAGTTACAAATCGTAGCGGAATTCAATGAAGCGAAATGCAGTGAGAGTGACGCAAGTGAACTGCATGTAAAATGTTGGTAAGCTGAACATAGACACTAACCGAACGTCAGAATATATGTAGGTCAGTTAATAATAAAAATATACTTGAGCTGATAATTAGAGTATTGCATAGTAGGCTGAATATGTATATATAGGTAAACTAAGTATCTAAATATAATTAAACTGAATGCTAGCATTCGTGCAACTTTAATGTATGTACATATACTGTTTAGGAATACAGATATACTGTAATAATTATTTATCAAGTAGAGTAACTATTCATCCACTAGTCTTTATAGGTTTTCTGAGAGGTCTCGTTTTTAATTGCATTGCCTTTTCAAAACTGTTCGTCCAAAAGATGACACTTAGTCACTTCATTTTAAACATTTCAGCACAGACATTTCTTGAAACCTGAAACTCGGTTGGCGCGTTATGCGATGTCCCAGACATTCAGGGTGCTAATTGCCATAGTTGGTCAGCGTAATATTTATGCAGATCATTTTCAAAATACTCTAATTTTACTAGATAAAATAAATAATACAATAACGATATTCGATGAAAAATGTCTGAAGAGCTCGTTATATTTTAAAGGAATACAAATAAAATAAATAAAATTTGACTATCGGTTTCCTTATTTAGATTTTGAACCGATCATAAGCGATATTACGAGTTCAATTTTTGCATCCATTAACAGTTACCAACTGAAGACAAGAATAAAAGAATGGGGCATTCACGCCAACGGTTCCTGGACTGGAGTCATCGGAATGGTGAGAAAAAGGACTAGGCTTCCCTCGCTCCCAATGTTCCAATATTAAGAGGAATTAGAGATGAAGTTTGCTCCAATTTTTATTGAACTTTAATTTTGACTTCCATTGAAACTTATACAAAAATGAATTATGTAAATTTGTTGATTACAGACCTGGACATTGACTTTGGAGTCATATTCTATTTTTATTGCGTCTATGATTCCGAAAGGAATGGATTCAAATACTTTCAAGTAATTTTTTCAATGTCTCAAATCTCAAAAGAGCATTCTACGGATTGTTCAGTGTATCACTCATACGAAACTAATAAGAGATAGATAGAGAAAATCAAGATGTACAGGATAAATTCATGTAATATAACATAAAAATTTGACGAGTAAACTGGAAAATATAGTTTATTTTGCATTTTAAAGATTTAATGTGTTTAATTAAAACGTAATTCAACTTCCACAAGACACGTGTTCTCTCCCTGTTATACAAAAACTGGAAATATTTGTTCAGTAATCAAGAGTCATGTGTTTTTTACTTTTAGATAGTTCAGAAAGATATTTTACGGATATGAATGCGCCACTACTCCATTGCTGAAAGACATCAGGGATTGGAGATGAGTTGATTACGTCACGTCCTTAGAATACTATCTTGCACGGACTTCATTTGTACAATTTCCTTGTTTTATCTCAATCAAACTAGCGAATTTCATATAAGTAGGATTTAAGTCATTCAATTCGAGTCCATTGAGAGATCATATTAAAACTAGCAGAGTGAGCAATTTTTTCTTCAAGCTGCTAAAAGCCTTAAGTATGAGTGAGAAGTCGTTAAATCAATTGGATCCTGCGTTGCTTGCCCTATCAATGATTGCCGTGAGGATGAAACTATGAAAACATGTGGAAATGAAGTATGTCAGCTGCTTTAGTACACATTCCGTAACGATCTTTGTACAACGAGCAAATAGTTATTTTTACTTGATAAATAATATGATGAACACACCAGATTCTCCTCACAAATTATTCTTCGGTTCAGATGCTTACGATCTTATACCGTGTTTGGCCTGAAGGTGGAGCGTGGAGAAGCGGACATTGCGTTGAATGAGATCACGATTTCAGAGGCCCGGCTCCGCAGTTTCGAGATGTCCAACTTTTACTTCCTAGACACCTTCGTCATAGTGACCCGAGCTCCCGGCAAGCTGGTGCCCCTCAACTCTGTGTCGAGGCCCTTCTCGGCTAAGGTTAGTGAAGCAAAAGCTTGAAAATTCCATCTTTCATTCGATAGGTTTATTTTCTCTTCTCTCATTCCACAAACAAATGATGCTGGTCACCGCTCAAATATTAAATTATCGCCATTGATTGCAGATTTCATGACGCCAAAAGGCTCGGAAGTTATGTTTGACAAATGAAGGCTGCCATCCTCGGAAACGATAAATTTGATCATCTACGATCGTGTAATAATAATACGAGTGCAACTACTCAAGCATCTTGTGAGTCATATTCGTTTTCTGTAACTACGAAACAAGGTGATTATAGGATTTACGTAAAAAATATAGATGTTTCACTCTTTTCTTCATCCCAAAGTTGTTTTCAAAGGCCAGATAAAATGACAATAATTGCCTCTCAGTAGAGATCAACATGTTCAGCCGTAGAATAGTTGAGATAGTCAAATGTTCAAACATTAGACGTAGGGAAGCTGGATTAAGCACACTCGAATCGTACGCGCACTCGAATTAACAGAGGGATAAGCAGAAATCTGGAGGCGGATTATGAAAATAATTACACCGTTGTAGCGATCATCCGGTAGCCTAAGTCGACCTAGCTATGATAAGCACTGTAAACAAAAATGTTACACCGAAAAAATTTTCGTGTTTGCTTGACTTTGAACTTCATAGCTGACTGAAATTGAATTACGATGATTGTAAAAGTATGAGCACAACAGAACGTACTCGTTCGAGGATAGTAATAATTTCTCCAGAGATTTGTGTCAAACATATAAAATATGCTTGCACTGAAGTGGTAAACGGCAATTGTTAATATATATTTCTCGTTGATTATCGTTGCGTAGTCAAAATGAGAAGTACAGAAGCTCTATCGATTTCGTTGTAACAGAGAAGAATATTAACTACACCAAAATTAAATTTGGCTATCAAGTAATAAGGTTAATTTGATTGAATAATTTTCAAGAAAGTTTTTGAAATTTAAATTAAACTAATTGGTATAAAAATATAAGAAAATCTTTGTAAAAAGAGAAATATTCCTGATGTATATAATGTGTTTCAGAATTCTGTAAACAAACTTTAACATCAGGTACGTTTCGGTGAAATAAACACATGGTACTCTATGGAGGCATGTCCAAAATTTGTTTAGTTAAAAATTTACGGAGACTTGAACGTTAATTAAAGTGCGTCAATAGGAAAATAAGAAATCAAAGTCAGAACAATTTCATTACCTTCAGCAAACCATAAAGAGTTTGAAGGTAGATTAGGTATTCACGGCAGGTGTTTAAAATTCCGTCCGTCAGCTATGATGTATACATGGAAAAGCCGGCGCAATGATTACCGAACACGTGCGACGACAACAGGAATTTCAGTAATTCTTCCAGAGGCGTCGGTAATAAACCATTCAATAAGACCTTCTTCGGACAAAACTGGCGTTTTCTACACCAAACTCTTCAGCCGTTCCCAAAAATTGAAATCTAAGGGTGTCATGTCAGGAGATCTTGGAGGCCAGGAGATGGGTCCGCCGCGATCAATCAAGTGGTTTGGACACCCATCACCCAAGAACTGCCTAACAACAGTCGAGTACATCAGAGAGAGTAGATCAATATGTAGAAAATCTAAATTGTAGGTTAAAAAGAAGTACCAACGTGATCACAAACGCTAAAATCTTTAATGACAACCAAAATCATTTAAAATCATTTTTCCTTTATTTTTCCTTCGACAACATAAATTAATGTTTCTACTGTCTTCAGGTGTGGGCCGTGGTGCTGGTGCTGCTGGCAGCTGCCGGTCCTGTACTCAGACTTCTGACAGGATCTGAGCTCTCACTCACGGTCAGTTTCTGATTTTATTTTGGCTCTGTTGTGTGGGGAACAAGCTCGGGATTGATATTCTACTCAAAATATTTACTTAGCAAGGTTTAGACTCGCCCTCCTATGATGTTATTTACAAATGTCTTCTATTTTAGTTTGACAGACTTTTAACCTTAAAAAATATATTGTGTTGATGCATTGATAGGATTTTGAAAAATTCATTGTTAAGATGAAGAATTGCACTGGTTCCACAATCTAATCCTAATCAAGAATTGTAGCCAAAATGTATTCTCTTATACGACTGAATCCACCTACCAGAGTGGCCAAGGGCGTGAATACACGAACTACTTCCAGGGTTTCCACGATACAAGCAGCTTCTGAAAAAAAAACTTCTTCATGAGTATTTGCGTGGAATTTGATTGTCATTTTAATAACAGTTTATATCTTTATGTCCTGAAAAAAATTACCAACTTATCAAGAACCAGTTGTAGACATTACAAACTCGTAAGAAACATATGGCGAAATTTCGTAAAATTTGATGAAAGCCTAATATGTATGAATGAATGTGGTATCACGGCTCGCAGAAACTTCTTTGACTAAACGTACAAGTTAATTTTGTCAGTTCAACCCACTGTATTGAAAGCGAGCCTAGGTCAATGTTTGCATTATTCTGTTCATTGCTAGGGTTGGTGATAGAACTTTTAATTTTGTGTCGGAAATATCTTGTATCTTGCGTTACCTGAATGAGCCCTCCTACCGAGGAGTCTCCCTCAGGAATGTTTCCTGGCCGTCCTACGCCCCATGCTGCTGCAGGGAGGCGTCCGACCGATCTCCAGCACCCGGGAGCGCCTCTTCCTCGGCCTGTGGTTCTTGTACTGCTTCCTAATCAGCGGTAACTTGGCATCCTGTACAACAGCTGCATCAGAGCCGTCTCTGTAGATGTACAACAACTGCATTAACGATAGCTATGTATCTGGTACAATAGCTGTATCAGCCGCAGCAATGCACCCAGGGCCGTACAGTCGTCCCCAGTGCGGAGCACAAGTCTGGTGCTAGCGAACCGCCATTCTTTGGTCGTCTGCCGTAAAGAGTTGAATCAATCAGAGGGAACATCAAATACACAGTGAAGGAAATATTTGCTATGCGAGAAGGAAATAAAGAGGGCTATGCGATGTAAGTCAGATGATAAAGCTGTTTTTTGCTAGAACTAATTTAGCATTCTATGCAAGGGACGACTGTAGCTGCTTCACCGGTAGACATGCATCCAGCACTTTCATCAGATGCAGCTACGGTTTCAGCACAGTAGTTACATCGATGTTTCCTGCGCATTGAGACAAACAGCTTCCTGCATCAGTTCTATAATTGGCTAACAGACTTTTGCTCATAGTTACTGGGTGATTTCACGCATATCGATGTCGATAAGTGATCCATACTCAACAGGTAAACTTTCACGGAATCATGAGTGAAATCATGACAAGGATCAGTGAACTAAATGTTTGTAGGTTACGTATGTAAATCTCATCCCATGAATATTTAGAAATACAGAAAAAATAAAAACGATACTTGGAAATGGAAATGAATAGAGATTTAAAGTTATATTCAATCAATCGACAGGGTTAGTTGCAAAAAATCCTTGGCTGTAAAATCCTTGGCTGTGAAGGCAGCCTAGGCAGATTTCGGGGCCCCCGCCGTGTTCCCCGAGGCTGTGGAGCTCGATAGTCGCTGCGCTGCTGGGTAAGAAAAAGGCGAGATCTCTGTTAATTCCCCGCCCTAATGTTCGATCAGAGTATTTTTTTGCAACAGAGCTATAGTATCAGGATATAGTAATTAAGTTATCCGCTTGTGGGAAATAAGTAATTCGATTATGAGAATAAAGCAACTTCGGTTCTAGTAATTCATTTATACAGCTGTAGTTATTCAGTTGTATAGTTATAGTAATTCGGTTATTTAGTTATAGTTATTCATCGTATGGGACACGCCACCTAAGCCCCAGCTCACGACATTTATCTCTGTCGTTAAATGACCATTCAGCCATCAACCTGAAAAAGATTGTGAGCTTCGGGGATTGGGACGTGTGCAGCCAGCAGAGGGAGGGGCAAGACAACGGGCGTGGGGACGTCTGCTTCATCACGCAGAGTCCACCGGTGCCATTTACAGAGGTGACGCCTTGTTTTCTGGGGACTCCATCAGGAGGGAAGACGTCGTGCCGAAGACCCACGTGAGCTCGTGAAAGTGAAGCCCCGCTCACGATCGTTGTTGCGGCGCACGAGTTCCTTCTACGACAACCTCTGGGTTTTACCTCGGGGTAGACTTCTGGGTTGAGCCCAGGACCCTAGAAGACTGTGAAGAAAGTTAAAACCAAAGAGCAGCGAGGCGCGCGTCTCTGTTGGATGACCGAGCTGCCAAAGGCTGGCTCTCATGGCAACAAGTGAAAATGCTACATTCAAGTTTCAATGAATGTGACATGAAAAGGTTGCATTTAATTGCCAGAGTGGAACGAGAAATATTTAACGATAAATGTAATTTCGTGTTCCTTGGTTTATCAAGAAAATCTCTTTTGTAAACTCTTCTAGCACAGGACACCAACTTTAATATGTTTGTACGGAATGAGAGCAAGCATAATCGAACTCTACATTAATTTCGGTAGATCGTCTGAGAACAATAGCATAATCTGATATTCCTAGGGTAAACATCCTTTCCTGATTCTAGGGTTCATGAATAATTGCATTTTTCTTTCTCATTCATTAAAGATAATTTGAGATGTTTTTATTCATTATAAATAAAGTTTATTCCAGCCGATTATAATGCAGACAGGTATTAATTATAAAACGCCCATGCCTAAACTTGCATAACATTACACTGAACATGGTATTCATGGTGAATTTGTTGTTTCCAGTGCTCTACTCAGGAGTGCTGTACATGCATCTGACGGTCGTTAAAGAGGAAAAGGTTGTGGACAGCGTAGAAGACCTCATTCAGAGACTAGAACGAGGGAATTTTGACGTAAGTCTGGCTCCAGGTTCATTTTCATCAGAATTCCTGAGGACTCGAGGTGAAGGAGCTTTGGGTAAAGTTGCAACCTTCGAAAAGGAAAACTGGTTTCAGTTTCAGAGCCCTGATGAAGCGCTCGATATCATCGGCAAAGATTCTTCTTGGAGCATTTTTGAAAGCCTGACCAGTATGTCTGCCCTTGTCTCCGCCAAAGGATCTTGGAAATATCATTTAAGTCAGGAAACTTACATGCCCAACGCCATTGCCATCCTCGCTCGCAAGAACAGCCCTCTCATACCAGCCATCAACCATGTGTGAGTCAGTCGTGCATTTTTTCTATTTCTTAACATTGTAAAATTCATGTATTAATTTGATACCCCAGAGTCCCTTTTCATATTTCATTTAATCTTAATTTTCCTTTGATGCACTGTTACACCCTTATCCTAAGCTCCAAGAAGGTTTTTGCGAAGGTGGCAGGCAAACAATGTGTGTCTTTGGAAACAAGAAGCATTCATTCACAACTTCAACTCTATATGTACTAATACCTCATCACAATACAGTGCCGGCATCTATATTATTATTTTTTAATTCAATGATTATTTATGAGCTAACGATTGATGAACCGTCAGTGATTAACGAGCAAGATTGTAGAGTTCGCCCAATATTCGAAATCGGGTGGCCATAACTTGATAACAGATGGTGTTGCACGTCAACAGTAGAACATTAAACTGAACTGATTCTTTTACGCTCCCACCAATTTCCAATGATCTCCCTGTCAGTAAATATCAGCGTCGTTTTATCTCACTTCAGGGGCTTGTTCTTATTTTAAGTTCATTCAATTTCATAAGAAGTTTCCATATTTCCATGAAATTATTTAGATGTTTTTACATCGCAAGAAGATTTCTTGTTTGCAGTAGCTGCAACAGAAAAATTTTAGCTCATTGTAAAGCCTCCTTTGCTCGCCTTTAAATAGGCCGATTATTAAATCTTTATGTTTGGATACGCATATGGAAAATACGCATATTCATTCATGCATATATTTGACTTATTTTTTATTTTTTTATACTTTGATTTGTAGCTAAAACTCCGTATATAGAAATTGTAGAAAAAAATTTATATCAGTGCATAAAAACGGGCAGAGACGTTCATGAGAAAATTGACACTCGTTTGTGCCTATCAAATAATCCAGTTGAAAGGTACCTTTTAATTTCACCAACATACGAAAAGCCACTTAATATTTTCAATATTTTATGAGAAGAAGTACAAAATTAACTTAAACCTGGTTTCATCTACGCCTTCCTATGGCTAACATAGAAGTGCATAAACTACTTAATTTTCAGAATTAAAACATCCGACATTACTGCATTTATCTGAAATACTTGCAAAAAATATATTCAGTATGATTCTTATCGTGAGCGGCACAAAGGTTGAGCCACTTCGCTTGATTCCGGTGAAATGTGAGAAATGTGAGAATGTGAGGTTACCAGCCGAATCGAGCTCTCCGTGCATGACGTGCGTGTATTCGATGTCTAGTAAGTCTACAACTTTCATGTGAACTAAGAAAAACAAGTACATTAATTATTTTTTCGATAAGTTTGTATTTAATCTAGGTTAGTAAAAATTACACCCTGACATTAATTCTGTGTCCAGAATTTGGAATACCGTGAACTATGAAATTTTGTACTTGGACATTCTTTCATCTTTGGTGGCCGACCACAACGGTATGCTCGCATACATATTCTTTTTTGTTATTAATATTGTCTTTTGCAATTTGGCAGCCTGAAGTACATCCGAAACTCCGGTCTAGTCAACCATTGGCTGAGCTGTTTCCAATCAGAAAAAGAGAATCGTTGGGAGCGACCATCAACGAAGCCCCTCTTCGAGCTCTCCTTCAGCCACCTGGCTGTTGGCTTCGCTGTCCTGGCGGCCGGTTCCTGCGTCGCTACTCTTGTGTTTTTCGCCGAAATGTGTTACGCTCGCAGACAGTGAAATGATTATAAAATTATAAGGTGTTGTGCTTGAATTTAATCAGCTGTAGTAATGATAAAAACAGGTAATCACTGTAAATAGTGGTATACTTCTTAATGGAATAGCTAACTAACAGAAAAAACTCCGTTCTCGAGGTTGCTATTTAATGAGGTCGGTTGCTAATTAACGGATATGTCATTTCAGGCAATTGATGAATGTAAACATGTGACGTAATAACCGGAGTAACAAGAAGTTACGTACAGGATGCGAGGACTATTTGAGAACGTTTTAAAAAATCTTAATAAACAATAATATTTTAGCCAAAAAAGTATTTCTTTGATAGCTCTCTTTTGTCAAATTATTCTATGAAGCCACCTCTGGATTCAATGACTACTTCTATTCAAATCCTGAATCGTTAACGAACTGAAATTTAGGGCTCCCTGTTCATTTCCAACATCACGTGGACAATGGCGGCCTTCAGTGAAGCTATGGTACCATAGGGATATCATTCAGTCTCCCTTTCAACAACGCAGCACACACAAGAGTCAAAACGATTTCTTTCTGGCGAGTTTGGGGTCGTAAATTAAGGATGGTATGATCGTGAACTTCTCCGATAGCCAGTTTTGGGTTACTGTGGCTTTGTGAGATGCTGAGGCTTGCTGTAAGACGTATGGTCTTTTATTGAATACTTTATCTATCAAAGGCTTAACAACCCTTTTTAGAACATCAATATAACCAGCGGGCTTTACCCTTAGACCCTGTGGGAAAGTGTGAGGTGACATGACATGACCTTCGCTACTCGAAACTCATAAAACCATCATAGTTGCGGTTAATGCAACTATGACTGCTTATATTTCTATCCTTGGGAAAGCATCATGATTTGAATAGGTTACCTGAAATAAAATATAAATATAAATTATTATTTCACTGCATAATGAACTGAAAACGACATGTCCTCAAAGAGCCCTCGCACCCTATGTATATATACAAACCGTGATATCAAGTGGATCATGAAATTTTTTCTCTGCATACATTTTTTCATTTTTGATTAATTTATTTTATGAATTTTTTGAAAAAACGATCGATAGGACGGTGAAAAAGTTAGACTAGGTAACTCTCTTGCTGTGAGGCAATGCTTTAGAATATGTTAAGTTGAAGCCTGCACAATGATTTAGGTCTAGCAACACTAAAGCGTAATAAATATTAAAACTTTGATGACTTACCAATGATATACAGAAGTTAAAAATACCTGGGTCACGGTACCGATATTTTCAGGCTGATTTCATAATTACTAAGCCCCTCTCTTTGAGCAATGCAGTAAAGACCAGAACTGAAGTAACACGGCATTACTCGCGTTGAATAACGCCCTGGGCCGTCCTCAAAATAACAGTGAACTTCACCCGCTCATAAGAGTTATTTTCTTCCAGACAATATGACGTCTCTCCAACAACCGATGGATCAAGGTGTTATCGCCCACTTTCGGAGCACACTGTCTGTGAGAAACGATGAGACAACTGATTGAAACAACTTCTTACTTAGGAGTGTGATGTTCGGAAGAATTGGAAAACTTCAGTAGGTACGGAAAATCTTGATCGAATGTGCTACAACTCATCATTGTAGACCGAAATCCCTGAGCTCTGATAAAATTCAGAATAAAACAAAATACTGTTCAGGAGAACGCAAGAATTTAAAAAATCTTTTTTATGGAGTTCCATCTGAAACAGCAGCAAGAGGCCTAATAATCTCAATACATATGATTTCCATTGAATAATAATATGTTACTCACCAAGTCTGGTGTGCGACGAAATCTATATAGGCAACTCTCACCTCCCCATGGGGGAGCGGTGGGAGTAGGTTAAGGGGGTTTCCTTCCATGACCTTCAAAACGCTATTCATACTTCAGTTTTTAAAAGAGAACGATGCGGTTGGGCTTGTTTGATGCATTTAAGAGCATAGCTCGAATAATAGAAAATAAAATCCGAAAAAATTGAAAAGACATGTGAAATTGTTTTAAAACGTTTGAATTTCTTATGCTTTTTGAATTTTTTCTACAAAAACTCATACAAAATTTCTGAAATTCAGAATTCTACTTTCTATCATAAAAAATTTCGATCTTAACAAACATATTCTCTGTCCAATGAGCTAAGCTTTATTACCGTTCGTAGAAAACTGTACCGCGAGTAGCATTTCAAAACCAAACACTCGGAGCTATTCTTCAGTATATGTGGATAACTTACGAAAAAAATATCATTTTCCTTCATTTCCCTCTGAATCATGCGTAGCACCTGCATTTTTATAAGCTTATATAAAGTTTTACAATGTTTCTCACATGTGCAGTGCACATGAGCTGGGGACGGGAGGGAGGGGCAAGTTGAGGGCGGTGGATAGAAGGGGGGAGTGAGGGGAACACGTTACTTCATCAAAAATTTCAGACAGGAATAAGCCCGCGTGATCTCTCCCGTCAAACTTAAGACAGGGACGGGCTCAGGCTTCAATGTTCAGTGAAACCGAACGCCATTTCAGAAAACTTTCTTGCCATTATGTCTGTTGCAAAACATATAAGAAAAGACCCCTCTCCCTGACGAGTGGCGACAGAAGTATAAATAATATTGTACATATTGTATAATGTACGTATCGTACAATAGATGTATGTTTATGATATATTTCAATTCGCATCATACTTTCGAAGTAATGTATCTGAGCCTACGTTTATACGTTTATTTATAGTTTTTTTGCAAAAAATTTGTTTCACTGAAGGCTTACAACATTAAACTATCCCTGATAGGCCTCCCTTGCCCCGCTATCATCAAACGGCAGAGGGAAACTGTCTCATTCAACAGCTCGCAGATATGCGACGGCACACCATGTACACAAAGCGGCGGCACCCCACTGTGGCCTCGGCGTGAAGGCCCGGGCCTTCACGCGTGAAGGCCCTAACAACTGCAGGACACAACTGAAAACCAATTGCCGCTGCCTATCGCAGCCGGGCTCTTTCAGGTAAAGATATTACACATAAAATAAGATAAAGGCTAAAATATACCTAATTTGGCTAATTAGGCAGGGATCTCATAGGAAAATATTTACCAGAAAACCGATACTAAGTAGAGAAATCACTGAAACTGATACGTAAAACATATGACCTGCCGCTCTAGGATTCGCATCTACTCGAAATACGCTCTCGAGAAAACGGAGCGAAGGAACGACCTCGCAAGGAGAAGAGAATATGAGGAATCAGTATACTGTTCCACACAGACTAAAGTTAAGCAGTTGACAGAAAGGCATGAAACCAACAGGCAGGGAGGAAGAAAAAACAAGTACAGCACTCGACGTGCCGAACGACAGCAGTGAACCAAAGGAGTTAGTCCGCAAGAGAAAGAATACCAAGACGTCATATTGAAGAATGTCACGCCAAGCACTCCATCTAAACATGTCACTCAACTAATAAATAGATACACTCCACTTCAAGACGCTAACACTAGCTGGCAAATACACATTTCGATTCGAAATAAACGGATTACATATACATTTCTGAGCGGCGGGTCTTGATGGAAGCATTAACCAAACAAATTTCTATAAGCCAGTATATTCTACAAAACAGACGCATGACTTCGACAGATTGAGCCATTTGACCGTTTTGCCGTGGTATTGTACAATTATGTGACCTGTTTGAATTTTGAAAGGTAATAATATTATTGTAAGATCTGGCCAGTCAAAATGCTTAGCACAAATGCACATGTCCAGGAAACAGAGACAACGGAAGGACTCGCATGAAAACAAAGACAAAAGTAACGCCATCGATACGACGGCCTATGACGTCACAGCGCCGCACGCAACTGTAAAGTGCATTCACCATATGTAGGACAGAAGCCGAACGTCCTCAATTTGAGATGATGAGCGAATAAATTCATGAACAAATTACCTCGGTGAAATTAGTACGATGTGTAGAAGCAATTTGCATAGTGAAAAGTGGTTCGTACTATTTAGGCGAATACTTTGAATTGGTAACATCGTTAATTTCTACTGAGTCTCCAGAAGTTATCATATAGCCTTTCCTCATGTGATTATAATGTATAAATCAACAGATCAAATTTTACGATCACTTCACCTAAAGTATCAAATAAAAAATGCAATACATCATTTATAAATCTTTAATGTATCTGCAACGATAATTTTTGTACGTAAAGAATCTTTCATTCGGTTATAACAAAATTGAAGGGAAAATAGCTATGCGGCGTAGAATTGCGTGTCAATCTTCCAATCGGGAGGATACCTAAGTAAAAATGAAACAAATTACACATTTAGTGCACAGATGGAAATGAAAACCAATTCGGAACATATGTAGAGTATATTAAGTCCAACAAATTTTCAAATTTTAAATGAAAACACTTTCTCGCGTCAGCTGCGGGAATTATAGTTGACCATAATGTTTTCTCAATGAATTTTTAGGTACTGATAAATGCACGCATGTATGAGAAATACTGGTCGATTCAACTACACTTTATAATTGTTGATCATCCAACAAATTTGCCGAACGCGGAAATCAAAAACTTTTCTATATATGGCGCCCCACTAAAGAAAACTTTTGCTTGAGCTATGCTCAGCACATATGTATCTATAAAGCAAATGGAGAGTACGCACAGGGATTCATTGAAGTAACACAAAATGCTGCATTTTCTAAGCATGCTTAAGCATAAGTTTTGACGCAACGTCCTTATTACATTCTGTTAATTCAGGCGTTCGGTCATACGTTGCAGGGTTTTGATTTAATGATTGCTGTGGAACTGAAATTAAAACTGAATCCTCTCACAAATCAACATTAGCTGACGACGCATGCATTTCCTTATTCTAATAGTTTACCTTTATAACTTCCGATTTCTCCATGTATGACGAAGTATTTAATGAATTGGTACGGTAATATAAGCTTTGTGGATTTTCCATCGCATCGCAGTGGGCGAGGGCGATCAACTACCAAATTAGAAATCATAGTTTACAGTGTTAATGTCATTTGCATTTTTTCTTATGACACTGAATTCTTGTTTAGTTATTACCAGCTAATTTACCATATCTTGTAACACGTGTATCACTAATTTTTGGAATAAATAATTTTGTCTTTCACTCTAACAACCTAAGTTTACAGAGTACAAGTGTGAGCTCACAGCACACCGTTAAGATGCGTCTAGATGGCACCAATCGCCCTGTCGTTGTAAAACTCCAATTTAAATTATAAATGTCTCATTTAGCACAATTCGTAACAAGTTCAACTATCCTATGTATCAGAAAAATAAGGTTATAATAGGTCATTTCTAAACTGTAGGTTTTGAATTTTGAGAGATATGCCTAAAAATTACACGATGATTTTGGCTAATCTAAACTTTTGGGGCTCATCTCCGAATTAAGAATCACAATTAGAAATTTCAATTCGACTTCCACACTTAAATTTAAGGCTGAAGTCTTAGCGTTTGAAAACCCGATTCCACAAAACCCGATTCCACCATACTTCGTATGTGACTGATTTCGGAACAAACTATTTTTCTTCTTTCTTTTTCTTGCGTCATGGCGTAAGCTGTGTGCTGTATTTGTACTGTAATTTTATTTAAGATGTTTTTCGAGTTAGTAATTCACTTTTCGTGAGCATAGAATTATGAATCACAATTCGAGGTTTCAATGCAACTTCCACCCGTAATTTTAAGGTTGTAGTCACTGACAACAATCAGAAGTGTCACTTGACTCTCACATTTTTAATTTTAAGGCTGTAATTTTACTGATTGAAAACCCGATGTACCATGCTCGGTATGTGAATGATATCGGAATAAACAATTTTTCTTTCTTTTCTTTCTTTCTTTGCCCCAGTATTCGTGCGAGTCCCTCAGCTCCTGAGCGTCCCTGCTGCGTGACACTTACCTCCAAGCACCCACAGCTCGTACGAGTAGTTTTTGGCCCATGCTCGAGACGCACTTATATGTGTAGAATATTTATGAAAACAGAACTCTAATAATTGAAAATATTGAGTTATATTATTCTACGGTCGCATCTTAAAAATTTTCTTGGAATGCAATCAAATTGAATGCAATTTCTAATCTTATTAATGAATATAAACTCATCCTATAAATGAAATATTAAAGACCAACAGATTGACCTCTATTTTCTTCACTGAAACTCTGATGTAACAAATGAAATGAGCCAAACTTCGCTCTTCAGTCGCGAGACTGAGTATTGAAATTATTTTTATTGTAAAATAAGAGAACAGCTTTGTTCTGCTGACTTCCGCCTGGTATACCTTAGGGTCAGGAATGATTTATTCCTGTGCAAGTGGAAAAATGTAACCTCATTGTTTCCATTAAGTGAACCAGTGCGCTCAGAACTGCTCGTTCATTTTATGCGCTCATTTTACTTCACGTACGTTTTGGAAAGGTAAGTTTCTAGTTCTTTCAGTGAGATTTATCTTCAACTCCAACAGCCTCAATACTGCGAGAATAAAGTCCTGGGGACGCATGATGAAATATACATAGTTGCGAGGTCGTAGCGATCAGCCAGTAGCGTAAGTCAACTAAGTGACCATAGCTATAATCAAACAAGTTAGGCTTCAGATTTTCTTTCACGTAAGTTTTCACGTAACTTTGCGACACCTCAGAGCTCACGAAGTCGAGTTACTTTGAGCGTAAGTCCATCAATACTTCTGCTGGCTTGGAGATTCGCATGATAACTGTGCTTTTTGCTGAAATTTGTGTTAGACGTACATAACATTTGTTTAGTGTTAATTGCGGTAGCTAAAATTTATTTGCTCTTAAGATTTTCGTTATTCTTATGAGAACTTCATAATTGATACGTATTTCATAGCAAGAAAACGAGGTATTTGATGTCCCGTTCAATTGTGTATCTAAATAATAAAAATTTAATGTAGAAGCATGTCAAATTTATTTTTATTGTCTTAAATTGATTGATATTTTTATTCTTATTCGATAGAAACGGTTAAATTTCGGGATTTAGTAGAAGTTGTCAAATTTCATTTTCTTTTTACTGCATGAAATATAAATGACTTACCAATTATTCTCCATTAAGATAATGGTTCCTGCATGGCCTAAATATTCGAGATTAACTGTCTTACTATCAAGTTTATTTTTGAATACGATCTATGAGTAGTAATGTCTTATTAGACTAGCCATTCATAAAACAATATATGTATAAAAAATTACGAATACAAGCCATTATCTCTTGCTGGATACCATAAAAAGACAAAAATTGTTTCAAAGATATTATGTATATCCTCCCTTTCTCCGTTCTTCAATATATCTAAGCATAATGAATACAACTTCGTCTTACACACTAATACTCGCATCAAATTTGTGTTCTATACAATGTACTGAAAAGGTTTCATTTTAACGGTAATCGCGGAATCTAGGTTTCCTAAAATTCAGTGCCTCCTTTCTCCAACGCCAGTAATTAATTAAAACCATAATTTCGCCTTCGCAAAGTTTGATCAACGTCCCTTGGCCTCCATTATTGCCTGACCAGATGCTACGATGTAAATAAATCCTAGCGCCATGATTGGCTGTCGGCTACAGTGCTTCGATTATACCGTTTTGCATAAGTTTTGGCTAACGTGTCTTTCATTGTACCAAAGCTACGATCAACGTACGCTGAATGTAAATTTCCCAAGTTAGCCACTATCTTACGATGGTTTTGATTAATTCATCCCGCCTCTGGACACTAGCTTAATCCCTTGACGTATGACCCCGAGAAGGCCGGTGGCGCATTCACACTGTCGGTATAACTGACAGTGACCGTGTGAATGTAACAACCACGGCCACCAGATATCTCGGCATAGTTCGTTGAGGGGTTAAAACTTTTCAAAAAATAGCATTAATACATCAAGACAGGGCAATGTTAACTTGTAGCAATACTTAAAGTGCCTCTGATGAGCGACCGCATGTTTGCTCGGCCGCGTTGAGCCATTAGCAAAGCTCGAGTTATGACTTAATTGAGCCCACGTGTGTATTTTTAGAGTCCATTATACAGCGAAAGTTCTTTTACATAAATGAAGAAGTGCAAAAATTCATTGCACGCAATAAATTTTACAGATTCTAATCTCATTTCTTCAAAGTGTATAGAATAACAAAGCTATTGCTGATGACCGATCAAAAAAGGCTGCAGAGCAGCATAATTGGAGGATGCTGGGCACTGACCGTGGGCTCGCTGGCAGGTGGCGCTGTGTCAGAGCTCCGTTGGTATCCTTGCTACCGCCTCTGTATTTGTGGTGCAGCTGAGCCAGAGGCGGGGCTGCGCAGCTCCAGAAGTATTCTGTCACGAGT
>VOMN01014658.1:0-24848 GCA_014899125.1 Orchestia grillus | reverse complement strand
ATGGAACTTTATAACAAATAAAAATTGCTGAAAATTATTTACTTGACACTATATATATATATATATATTTAATTTTAATATTGGTCTATTACCTATAGTATAGACCTACGTATTTTTTCATTTAAAGCATTAATATTTCCATATGAGAGCTATTCAGTTTATGAATTTATAACTTATTTATGATGTGTAAGTGAAGATTACTAGCTATTGTGAATTGTAATTTCCCTAATTTATTTTTCTAATATTTTAAAAATTATTGATAAAATTATTTAAATGAGTAGGAAATGAAAATTAACTGAAATGAATAGAATGCATCAGCTAATATTAAATATAATTTTACATACTTACCTTGCAATACAAATTTCAATTACTGATAGTGTGCACTACATATTTCTCCATCTTGTGAGATGTTTTCTATGCTTTGTGGACTGAAGGTGAATAAAGACATCAAGGGTAAATCAAGTTTGATTCACAGTAGTTAATGATTGATGACATGAAAGAGTTCATAATAATAATAATAATAATAATAATAATAATAATAATAATTAGTCAGAAAAAAGCCCATGAGTGTTTGCTTGAGTAGCAGGTAAAAATAAATAGACTAGACATGTTAAAAACTAATTTAATTAGACTTTGAAATTCATAGTCGGACAAAAAATCTGATTCAGATTCCTAGTATCCCTTTGAGTCCAACTCCTTCCAAAATCTCTGGATAGGCAACCCTGCTGTTAAGTTACTTCAGCCCTACCTAGGTCTTTGAGACTTCCATCTCTTGTGCCCACTTTGCTTCTTTCCATTTTCATGCCTTTTTGCTGATTATTTTCTGTTTTATTCCTCTTTCTTCTTAACTTGCTGTTTTTATGCATAGGAAATCCTGTGTAGAAACACACTTACAAAGTACTGCTATCTTTACTACTCTTACACTGATACTAAATATAATTAAGTGCAACATGGAACTTCTGATACCATGTCAATCAGCTTGACTTATAATTTTCATTTTGTATTCATAGATTTTTATAATTGGTATGATTCTATCAAAAGTCTTATAGAATGAAAGCTAGAGAAAATTGTATTGCATAATGAATATCTTTACAATGCAAACCAAGAAATTGAGTGCAATAGTATTTTATTTGTCTACCTTTGAAAATAAATAAATGAATCTTGTAATTATAGTTTTTACATGGGTGCAAAATTAGCTCAGCCTTCTTGTTATGTATCTGCATGTATACTTTCAGCTGCAATTCTAAAATTTCCTGTCCCAATTCTTTTGATTTTAGGCCATGCATTCTAGTTTTATTGATGTGCATGCTTTAAGAATCCTTGTTCCTTGCATACATACTGTAAAGAAGAAGTTTATACTAAATATTGCATTTTGTTTTTCCTTTACTCTTACCAATAATAAATTAGTGAATAAAATTTAATTCAGATAATGTATTTTTATGTATTGTAATTCATATAGTTTTGTTTCAGCTTGTGATAGTGTCTCTCAAACTATCTAATAAATACTATGAATTTTATTCTCTTCATTTTTAGTTCCCTTATCAACTTGTATTCCCATCAAATAAGAAATGTGTTGTGCTATATTCTGTCTGTATTGAAGTTTGATGTAAAGTTACTAGTTATGGGTATAGTCATTGTTAGAGGTAAATTTTGATGCACTTGAAGGATGATAGGCATGATATAGTTTAGTGATTGAGCCTAAGCCAAGGGGCTCACAATTTCGGGCCTAATGTATGAAGGGAAGGGAGGTTAGCAACTCATTGGAAACTCCCTAGTATAGAGTTAATTTTAGGTGCTTCATGCCAGACAGGACAAGGCATTACATGATTCAGAAATAGAAGTTCAATGTGAACTTTTGAATCTTTGACAGATGGGTGTTGCACATAGCTTCAACTCCTAAAGAGTTCTAGCCCCATGAAGAACTGCCAATGGTACAAATATCTATTTCCTGTGGTACCACTTTCTCCCACCTGTTATCTATCTTTTGAGCTGGTCAGCTAAGGGATGTTGCATTGCCTATGTGGTGCAGTTGTTCCTTGTAATCAAATGACGAAACAAATATGTGCTAACAGCCCAAGTGCACTTTTGCATGTGCACATGAGAGGCAAAGATGCCAAAGACCAGTAACCAATGAAAGGTGCACGTCAGGACTAGGAGCACATGAGTCAATGCAAAACAGTTTTACAGTTGATGCTCACAGTAGTGGACTTTGTTCCAATAGACTTCAGAACAATTGGGATATCTAAGTATTCCCAACTTCTTCAATTCCAAAAATTACAATTAGACATCTCTTTTGTATAGGTAAGTGCTTGAAATTTTTTAATACATTGTGCAATGTTGCCTATAAATGTGGCATTATTGGATCACGTCTCTCCTGTGTTTATCATTGGTGTGTTTCTTCCCTGTTTTAGTCCATTGATGCAAGCATCAACAGTAATCATGTCTCGCGGTAGAAGTAAAGTATTTGTCAACGGATGGTGAGAAGGATTTCTGTGATTCTCAGTAGTATTTTGAGATTTATGCCTTAAAAATAACCTTTATTGAAGCAAAATGAGCTCAAAAGATAGTGTAGTAGAGCCTGATGTGTTAAATTATACTCATAAAGGCTAAAGTTGTGTAGAAAACTGAGAGAAAGAGGTTAATTTTGCAAGAAATGCCATCCTTCCTTTTTTTGAAAAGCATTACTCTTACTCTTTTCCTTATCTATGTATTTAACTATAATCTATATTAATCATGCTACAAAATTGAAGCATTGACACATTGATATGCACATAAATAAGAATTTTATGATAATTCCCATGTTATCAAGTTTTGATTAGTGATTACACCAACCTCCTTTTTGGCATCTTTGTATGTCTGGCATGGAGCACCTTAATTATTGATAGTAATTTACAGAGATTTATGGGCTCATTCTTTGAAAATCTTTATATTAAAAAGTTCTGTCATGAGACCCAACTAGAATAGATTGTTTACAACACAATGTTATTTTTTTAGGCCTCCACCACACTCTACCACATTCACCTCCTTTCTGCTTGCCAAGTAGAGCCAGGGCCCTACATGGGCATGCGGTAAAGGTGTTCCTGCCCATTGATTGGTCCAGTATTAACCACAATTATTCACTATCATTTTCCACTCATCCTATCTCTTGCATACATCCTCCACAGACAGATTCATACTTTTTGCAACACCCATCACTCCATCTAACCAAGTGCATATAATGTCTGCATCTTGCCCATTTACAAGCAGCATTTGACTTGCTGTTCTCTTTGCTGCTTGATGCTTAGATCACCACAATACCTTTTGGTCAGTCTGCATGCTAGCTCTCTAACAATGCCTGTTCTTCCAAGCACTTCTTTGTTCCTCAATCTATCCATTTGTGTTACACCAAGACATCTCAAGCATCTCATCTTTAACATCAGATGAGGTACTTGAGGTGCATACTTTTACAATTTTTCCATTGCTCAATGGAGAAACAAAAGTTCATAAATTTATTGAGTACCTATTCAAGCAAATCCATAATGGAAAAAAGATTAAATTAACTTCTTTAGGTGATACTGGAAAATTATGAAATCCCTTTCTGTAGCCCTGTAAAAATCTTAAAAGATACTAGTTTGTGGAAACTTGAAGGAGGGGGCTACCATTCCATATTAACATTTTTTGAAGACTTTGTCAAGTGTGTAAATTAACTCTAATGTGAAAAATAAAGCTTCTGTTTTATAAAATACTTTTTAATACTATCTACTGTGGGTGGTTGATGCTGGAATGCATCATTTATGTCTACCATGAATCATTTGTGGAGCAGTGACTGACACATTTTTTTGGATGGATCAAAGCACAAACTCATAACATTATGTAGGTCTCATCAGATTTTAATTGACCCTAGTCACAACTTTATAGTAGTTTTATATGAGGGTAGGCCTATCAGAGTTTAAGTTATGTGCAACACCTATCCCTGCCAAATTTTTCAAGTCCATATGCAACCTATATTCTAGTCAGAGTCACATTGTTTTCATGCTTTAGCAAATATTTTTTTGCTGTACTCATTTTACTCAAGGCACATTTATTCTCTTATAAGCCTTCACTTGTGTTAGAATTTTGGGTACTATCAGGGCTACTAGGAATGATTTCCCAAGCCTTTGTTAATAACTTTAACTTAAATGAGTTTTGTGTCATTTTAAGTTATTTTGTAAGTTTTTGCAAGAGCTATGAAATGGTGCACAGTAGAAACTTTCAGCTAATGAATGTAGTTTATAACAACAAGAAAAATAGCATCCTGAACAGCCTCAACATTTGGGATAACTCTGTATACTTGCAAAAAAAGTTTTAAAAACATGCTTTAAAATTATATTTTGCTATTGAAATTTTTTTTTGGCTCAGATGATGATCATAGCAGTGTACAAAATTGATCATTTTATGGATGGACAAGCTTTTCAACCCTATCAATTTTTTAAAATTGTAGATACTTAAGAACAGCATGCGGTATCAAAACTTATTTTACTGCTCTGTAGAAGTGTGTCAATTGTTGTTAATATGTTGTCTACAACTCTTAAAAAAAGTATATGAGTCATAATTGCAATTCAAATGCAGTAAAATCTTGATTTAAATGCTTCCACATTGCAATTCAAATAGGGTATCATCTTGATTAAAAACATTCAACACCTGGCTGGCTTTCCATGTCCAGAACTGATAAAAAAATGAAAAAAATTCACTCACTTGTATTTGTGGAAAGTAGGTGTACTATTGATAAACTTTCTGAGCATCTGGTTTTTTGTGGAGCTCAGTGCTGAAGATTTGCGAATGAGACTAATTGCAGTGAAATTCGTCCTAGCTTGTTCACTCCTGACCAAATGGTAGAGCTTGCGTTGTGTGAACACTTTTAAATGCTAATCGTTTAGAACAATTACATTTTAGTTGTGTTTTATTGACAAGTAAGCTTATATAATGGATACAATTTCTAATTAAAGATGTTCTGTCTGTTGTCCTAAATTATCCTGGCAAGGTATTCCAAATTAACTTTGCTTGTGAATATGCATTTTCTTGCAAGAGGTATATGATTTCTTATGATGAAGTTTCACAACCAACTCCTATCTACATATATTGTCAAAAATCTACGATCTTTAACCATCTGATCTTTGGCTCTGTTGACCTTATCATGACAAACTTTGGAAAAATTTCGTGGTAAAGCTTTTCCTTAATTATTTCAGAGTATCAATGAATCAATTTAAATGTTTACTATGCCAAACATGTGATGAAATGTTAAACTTTATTGGCTAAATTTTAGACTTATGAACTTCTAAACACATTGGGTGCTACAGTAATAAGAGTTACTTGTCCTGAATTATCTTGAATATCATGTGTAGCGCTGCATGTTGGTTTATTTAAAGCTCTTTCTAATCTTCTTTGATTTTAATACCTACTATTGTATTAAAACTTATAAGAATCCCTCTCCTTCTTGGGCACTACCCTCAGTGCGTTTTGTTGTGCCTAGCTCTTCTCTTTTTTGAACTGTTCTTTTCTTTTTGCTTTGTTCAAGTTTGTAAGTTACTGTATCTAATATATCGTGAATTGTTTTCTACCATTTATTAATATTAATGAATTTTAAATTTGATCATCTTATTTTATTATATATTCATTTTTTTCAGATTCATTTTGTAATGTCATCCAATTAGTAATGAGTACTGGCAAGTACTCATCAGTGGAAAATCCAAAAGTTCAAATTGAAACAATATGTGAAGCAGATTTTGTTGATGAAACAGAAACCAACAATGACATTCAATCATTTGAAATGGAAATCAATAGAGAAAAAGTGGGAAAGAACAGAATTACTATCAAGAGTTGGGCAAAGAAGCCAACTCAACTGAAGTTGCAAGATGTCATTCAAGACACTGTTATGCTTGCAACACAGATGAACAAGGTGAACAAAAATATTGAGGATTCATCTACTGCTATTAATCAGGTGTCTATTAGTTCATCATACCTGAAAACGCTAATGAAAGCTCCTAATGCCTTCACTATTCCTCTAGCCACTTTGCAGATGATAACTAAAAGCAGAGAGAATGTTTGCCATAGAAATCAAGGGGGCAATAGTGAGCTTTCTGTACAGTTACCTAAAGAATCTGTATTGAAACTGGGCACTTCAGAAAATGTGCAAAAGGTGAACAAGCTGTCAATAACTTTAGACTGTAATGAATCTTCTAGTCGTCATCCTGTGTCTACCAGATCCCAGGATGCAAGTGATGATGAGGATGTTGATGACAACTCTCAGCTGTCTATTTCTAATACTGCAGCTGTTACTGCAGATGAGCATGCCCAGTCTTCCCCAATCTCATCCCCTCTCTCACCAGACTTGATCGATGAGTCAAGTGTAGAATTTTTGGATTCATTTGATCCTGTTACAGTAAAACAGCCTTGTATTCACTCTATCAATCATGAGATTTATGATTCAGTTGATTATGAGTTACCTTCAAGAAGGGGTAATAAGAGAAAGAGAAGTTTATCTACCTCCTACCCATTTCAACAGTCAAAATTACAGTTTACTAATGCAAGAAAAGTTTCTATCAAAAGACCTCCTAGGGACCCACTTGATGTAAATCATTCAAATTCATTTTCTAATGATACTAATTTGATTGAAAGGAAGTCAAAAATATCATTGAACTCAAATTCTGTAGCTACTCAAAAACAAAAATTTACACCCAAACAGTTGCAAATTAAAAAAATTCAAAAGTATTCATCTAAAT
The DNA here is from genome assembly GCA_014899125.1 of Orchestia grillus. Classification (NCBI taxonomy): domain Eukaryota; kingdom Metazoa; phylum Arthropoda; class Malacostraca; order Amphipoda; family Talitridae; genus Orchestia; species Orchestia grillus. The sequence goes on along the minus strand of VOMN01014658.1, from coordinate 18,111 downwards.
CTTCTAATTGGAACAATGTAAACAATTCTCTCAATAAACCAGTTACTTCTAATAAACTTTCAATGAATGTAAATCACCTTACTTTAGGTTCAAATGTAATTAAAATAAATCCACCTTCTAAAGTAATGCAAAGCATTAAAGCAAACAGTAATGGCCATCATGGAGCATCATTTGTGTTTTCCTCAAAGACAAAGCAGACAAATGAGCTTTCCGATTCTGATAACCCTTCAGATATGTGTGCCACTGACTCGATGAAAGTCTTGCAAGCTTCCTGTGCTTTGAGCCCCCTTAACAGTCATTCTTGTTCTGTGGATTCTTCCTGTAATGGTAGTCAACTCAATCCTATCACTCCATATCGAACTCAATTAGCTGGGCTGGTGAAAAGTAAGAAAAAAGTTATAATTACTATTGATACTAGCAAAAATGAGACCTCAATTCTTCAATCAAGACGTTCAAAGCTACCAGTTTCTTCAAGTGGATCTCAAAATAGGAGAAAGGAAGAAATAAATTTGAAAAGCTCACAGGTCATGTCTGATTCTATGTGGGATTCTAATTCGAATGGAAATCCATTATTGCCCAACATATTGCCAAAGAAAATTGTGCCTCAGTCAGGAGCTGTGTCAGAAGATTCCAGTTTTCAACATTTTGAGGCTGTTAATGAAAAGACTTCATGCACCTCAGCTAAACAGTCAAAAGAAAAAGCATCTCAGACTGCAACTGTTACTGCAATACTCAAAGAAAAACCAACTGATCAACCATCTTTAGCTAATATTGTGAATTGTGAAAGGTTCCATGAAAATTGCTGTACAAATGCTGAGAATGCTAGGACTAACACAGTGCACTGTGGTCCAGCTGTGACAAACACTTATGTTACTCAGTGTATTAACAATCCTATTCATTATTTTGCAAATACACTTTCTTCATGCAAACCAGGATTGAATGGCAGCCCTGGACTTAGAATTGCTCTTCCCTCGAGTGTCATTCATACCATCCCTGTTGATACCATTAACATAAATTCTGAGAAGTTTCAGATCCCAAGCATGACACTCATGCCTGCTGTTCCACAATATGTTTTTGCAAACCCCAACCAAAAAACTACTGTACCTGATACATCACTAGCTGCATTAACCCATTCTTTTACAATGCCAACAAAAAAAGGAACGTGCATTAACATGCCATCCTTGGAAAAGGCCTTCTGTTCATCCCAAGTGCTTGGAATTGGTGTCCTGCCTGTTCCACCTCCTGCCCCAGCATCTTCTATGTCTTCTTACAAGTGTCAAGCTCCAAGTGAAGTTCCACAAAACCCAACAAAGAAACTAAAATTGAAAGAAAATCGTGTTCTGATTAAAGTTTTTACAGGCAAACGGTTCCTCATGGAAACACCTCCCCACATCAACCAGCCCAAAGGTAAAAGTATTGCAGTATCTTATCTTTTCTGCTTCAGACTTCCAGTTAGTAATTTCTTTGAGATTTTATCAAAAGAGGTGAAACTAGTTGTTTTATCAGTATATTTTTGTTGATCTATGAAAATAGCATACTATAAATGGTTAAAACATTTATTCACCAAATTTTTTGTTACCTGTGTACTGTGCTTTTATATAGCTATATTTTGGATTGACTATTTATTGTCCTGGAGATTTTGTTTGGTATTCCATGTTTACTTGTGCACTAAGTATATCACTATTTTATGAAGAATTTTATTGAAAAATTGTACTTTTTTACCGAAGAACTAGTTATTACATAACTAGGTATAACACTGATCCAAAAATAGGAGAGAAAAGCTGAGCAATATGACCTGTACAGCCTACTTGTAATCATAGCTTCATGCTCTAACAAATACAGTACATCCTACGTATGCTTTGACTAATGCGTACATGCTTTCTTGTCATTCTTTCATGAAAAATCTGATTTTCAGGGAATGAAGTTGGAACTGGCATCTCCATAGAAGCCTTAGAAGATGAAGGAATCGACCTGACTTCATTAGTGTGTGATCCTTTGAATTCCAACAAAGAGGGACCATATGTGTTCCACTTCCCCCCCAACCCTGCATTGAACCGTACTTCTGGCATAGAGGTATGCTTTCACTTTAATTTTGTTTAGCAGACAAACCCTGCAATGATTGTTTTTGTCAATATATGATCAATTTTTATATAGGTTTGTTCTTGACATACCAGTTATTTTCATATTTTTAGGCTCATGTGCTGAAAGATCGATTCTGGATTTAGTTTTATGGTTTTTCCTGCATTGTAAACATTTCAAATTTCTTGCTAAGCATTTTTGGGGAAGTAAAAGGCCTAGGTACCTATATTATTTAATATATGTGTTCTATTTTATTTTGGCAGTTGTCAGCATAGCAGTTATGTAGAACTTTCTTCTGTATGTTTCCTACACCTTCACCCATTTTTTGTTTCAAATATTGGGTTTTCCAGAGAGTTTGTGAATTTTTGAAGAAAAGAAAAAGGTCAATAAACATAAGCTATTGCATTTTTAATCAACCGAATATAAACCATTTTGTTTTACAATGCATCTCCATTTTTCCTTTAACTTGAATATACCCTCTTCTTAGAATTGCATTGGTTTCATGGCAAAGAATTCATCCAGCTATCTTTTTAGGTGATCCAAAGAATTGTATTTTTTATTAAGACTATTCTGCAAAAACCTGAATAAGTAGAAATCCAAAGGACTAATATCTGGTGAATATAGATTATAGGGTAACACATCCCAGCCAAGCTGCAGCAATTTTTATCTGGTTTCAAAAGAAATGTGTGGTCTTACATTATTCTGATGGAAAACAACACATTCCCTGTTGGCTAATTCTGAATGTTTTTCTTGAATTACTGCTTTTTGTTCAGTCAGTTGTGAGCAATATTTCTCAGAACTATCTGGTTCCTTGGGAGAAGCTCAAAGTACGGAATTCCTTACCAATCCTACCAGACCCAAGCAAAATTTTTTTAGAGGGTAGACCTGTTTTTGAAGTGGCTAAGGGGCGCTCATGTAATTTACCCCAAGATCATTTTCTCTGAACATTTCGGTAAACAATCCATTTCTCATGTCCTGCCTAAATTTGCCTTTAAAAAAAGGTGAATTTTCATTCCATTTATAAGGCAAATCACTGGTGGAAATGCGATCCCAAAGGTTTTTCTCATTCAACTCATGTGGCACCCGAACATGGTAGTGATTTACAACCCAAGCTTTGCCAGGGGCTCATGAACGGCAGATTTGATAGGTTAGGGCTTTTGGGCAATTTCTGGGTTTTGCAATGTGGGTTATTCTCAATTAATGTGACCTGATTTGGGCTTCATCTGCAAAGGATGGTCTGCCTGATCACTCTATCAATAAGGATACAATCTCCAGCTTAGAACCTTGCAAACCACTTCTGTACAGTTCTTTTGGATTAAGAATCATCACCGAAAACTGTGCATATCTCTTTAGTTGTTTGTGAGGCTTTTATTCCTTTATAGAAATAGAAAAGCATCAAGTGCAGAAAATAAATTTTTTATCTTCCATTTTAAAGGGTTATAGAATTAACACAGGTTATAGGATCTCAAACCTTCTTCCACAAAAAGACAGCTTAAAATGAGCTCTAAATATAGGTGTAGTCAAATCTTATTTTTTAAACTCAATCATGTACTAAAATAAGTTGAAAGATGAACTACAAAAAATTAGCACAAACTTTCCAACCTATGCACAAATAATATATATATATATATAAGTTGAGTCATTTATAAAATGTTGTGCAGCACTAACCAGTAAACCTATATAATATTGTTTTATTGTTGGATGAGGATTCTACCTTGTAACTTTTGCTTGCATATTTCATCACATTCTGTTACTAGTACACCGAAATTGTGTCACTTATCTTCATTATTTTTTCTGGGCTCATTTTGAAGCTGTTACAACTAGTAGATATGAAATGCTATTCATTCTTATCAAATGAAAGTTGAATTGAGTGGTATTCAGTGAAGGCATCTTCATTCACTTTTTCACATCATCCTGATCAGTGTAAGGTACATTAAACAGCCCTGGTGGCACATACACAATTTTGTGTTAATTTTACATGCACTTTAATGCCACGAGTACCATATTCCATGTTTTTCTTTTTAACTCTCTACCTCATAATATCCTATACCCCTTTCAGTAGATACCTGATATTTCACTGAGTGAATGCTTTTTTATTTCCAGTAGTGTAATGAACATCAATGGTGATGTGTCCGCTTAATGTAGGCTATTTGGTAATGCTTATTCTAGGTTTTGTCCTGTGTTTTTCCTCTTGTTTGTTATCTTTAAGTGAAGATCAACCTCCCTAGTTGGGTTTTCAGTTCTGAAATATCTTATACCGTGTCAGTAGTTGTAATAGTTCTTTGCTTGTGCTTGCTTTAGTGACCAAACTTTGAACCACCTTCTTTTTCCACTTGAACTTTCTACACAACAAATGACCCTTACAACCTGCCAAACACCTTACACTTAATTGCACATAAATTAAAAAAAAAATTGTAATAAATTCTAACCAGCGTTTGATTTGCAGAGAAAATTTTCTTCGAATGACAGTCCATCTTACGAACGCATCTGTGAGGTGCTGCAACGTAATTCTGCTGCACTACAACACAAGAGTAACGAGAGTGCCATTAAAATGGTCTATGATCCAGAAACTGACAAGAACATCGTAATTCAGGTTAGTTCCTTTGCTGATATCTCGAGCTTTGTATGATCATTTATTACTTGTCTATCATTATGATGAGCTGGGTACACATTTTGAGTGATTCCCCTCACGGTTCCGACAGGAGGCATGAGATAGGCAATAAGGTTTGGTCAGTTCATTTTTATATATTACCTATTGTGGGGACTGGTGTCACTAAAAAAGGACGGTGCTAGATTATCTCAGCTATAGGTATACTTTTGGGACTTCTATCTTTCATCTTATGCTCAATTTGCTTCTTTCAGTTTTCATACCTCCTTTGCTGTCTCATCTTTGACTTTTCTTCCTCTTCATTCTTAAATTGCTGTTCCTATGTGCAGGGGATCTTGTGTAAGAATACACCTTGTACTTCTTGGATCACATTTCATGTGGATAGGGAGCTTTAAGCTAATTAAAAATCTAATCTAATCTTCATGTAATTCTCTTTTTGTACCCATTATGTGTTAATATTTCTGCTCAACGTTCTTACTGTTGAGTGTACATTCCATATTCCCAGAGGTAAAAACTAAATAATTGACTTGAAGGCAATGCGACTCGGAGTGGTGGTCTGTGGACCGGCGCCAGTTTACAAGCCAGTTGCTACCGGGGTACTATTTTCATAGGTTTTAATAGTGTAATATTTATTTACAAATAAATACGAGTATAAAATAAAATAGTGGTAAGCCATTACTATATTCATTACGTACATCTTTTCCGGTATAAATTAATATCACTTCGAAATATTACTGGTATGTGGCGCATTGGAAAAAAAAATTTGTCTGCCACATCATATATTTTGAGTGGCACCGCTTTAGGCAATTTAAAGTTTCTCTTATGTTTTTATCATTCTCATGCACTATAGATTTGCCGTTTGAGGTTTAGTGAGAGTTCAAATTAGGGATGTGGGTAAAAAATTTTCATCGCCGCTGACACTACTTATAATATTTTCTACATTTTAGTAGTGCGTTCTGGAGCATGGTGTTGGCTATGGGTGTCTAAATTGTGAGTTACTTTTCAAGATCAATGCATTTCAAATTGTATCCCTTGATATACTGACCTTGTATAAGGACTTGTGTTTAATATCAGTTTGAGTTTATTTTCGAATAATAACCAATATCCACTAATTAATGAATGCACTTTAAAATTTTTTAATTTTAATGACGTATCAGTTGGGGAAATAGAAATCGATTCAACACCACCCCCGGCATCATAACATGGTCGGGGTTGCCTTAACATTTCTATAATAATGAATTCCTCGTGCATCATCCAGTTACTGATCAGTTATATCTTTATTCTGACAAGTTTTCGTCAGCCCTGGTTATTTTTAAAGTGGATGCCCAAATGTTTTCATCCAGTGTCTGATTAAAATTCCACTCTAACTCAATTGGTCGCACATTATTTAGATGGATAATTGTTTTTATCAATTTAAATCTATTTTCAAACACCAGGTTACAGGGATGTCACATTCCGGCTCGCCAAGTTTCAAAAATTCTTTGAAGAAATCGAAGAAAGAGTCTGAAAACAAAGTGAGTATACATCCAGACTATATATATCCCTTCTTTATTTCTTTTAAAATGTAATTTATCTGTAAAATATGTCTGCGGTAAGCTTCTTATTAACTGTACTGTACATTTGCGATGTAAAAAAAAGGCAATGAAAGTTTTAGAATTTCAAGTGCCCCACTTTGAGGTGCGTGCAATGTTGTAAAACAAACATTCATGGACTGATGTATTTTTGAAAATCTGACTCGAGTAAGCGATGTGTAAATTTATTAATATGTTCACGTATTTGTGATGCAGTTCATATGCAATGTCTTGCATATTTTTTTTACATAACTAGCGTCTGGCTGCTTTCATTTGTGTAGTACAAAAAGATGTCGACTAGTGATGGGGATGAAAAATAGGCAAATAACCAACCTAGTGACACATTTAAACGTACAGATTTAGATTTTATTCTTCGTTTATACTATATAACTATTTTTTTCTCCAGTATTAAGTCTATTTACTGTTTTGTGTTACAGCGAGGACATTACAGTTTTGAGTGATGAAGTGTGTGGACGAAACGATTGAGTTCTTCTGCATTGGTTGGTGTATTTTATTTATGCTCTGATGGCTAGTTCTCAATTCTGAAACTTTTATTTCTGAAACTTTTTGAGTACAATTAAGATCTAAAAATTCGATCAAAATATTTTTGGGCCATTAGTGTCGGATTAATTTGAAAACTCACCGAGTTGGATGTTTGGATAGCCATAAATATATACTCGTATGTGAAACAAATAGTTACTGACAGAATTTGAAAAACTGAAGTTTTACATAACTACACAAAAAGTTGGAGTTACAGCTTCAGTTTATTCAGGTTCAGAAATTTAGTTAAATTGACAACCTCGCACGAGTTCCCTCCTTAATGAGTTTCCTATGACGGTGCTATTTTTCTAGAGGTGAAATGGTCGCCACCACTGGATCACATGGCAAGAAACGTGTTAACTTCTTACTGACCAATTTATTCCGGTGATAAAGCTGCCTTTAGCTTGTACGAAAAAACCAGCCGCAGCTGTATGTATGAATGCAATAAAGCTGTATTTAGCTTATTAGGAAAAACTAGCATAATTAAAATAATTTCGAAATCCACATACACGGTGAAGGGTTAAACAATGTAGACCAACGTATGCATCTCGTTGTTCAGGCGAGCGTAAACTGCAGCAGCAGCAGCAGTGCTTCCGACTTGCAGCGAACTCGTAGCGGTCGCATCAGCCGCCCACCGCAACACAGAGTCAAAGACTACAAGCTGCTGAGGCGCGTCAACTACGACACAAACCTGACTGACGCTCTCAACCAGCTCGAAAGTGACGGCAAACGTTTATCCTTCGCAGGTTAGTGCTTTCGATTCTGTTTCGCATTGTAATGGGTCATTTTCTTAAGTAGCTTATGTGCCTGTTTAAGTTGGATGTTTTTATTTATTCACACGTGGCGACGTTAATGATGCGATTTTGATATATTTTTGTGTGTGTGTTACCGATGAGTACTTCAACTAGAAGAATCTAAGGCTAATCGTAGAACACAAATTTTAAATATGTTCGTGTGATATCTTAAATGATTGAATTAGAAATTATCCGAATTATCTTGTGTATTCTTTCGACGTTGAATAACGCGGATAGTGGTCAAACTACACGTTAAGAGCTAAAACGTAATTATGATTTTTATTTATTTTCTTCAGACGACAACAACATTCACCGCAAAAAACGCAACGGGCTGTCTCCTCTGGCACGTGAGAGGTACACGTGTCCTACGTGCAAGAAACTTTACATGGGGCAGCAAAAACTTCTCCGCCATTATCGCCAATATCCGAAGCATTTAAGTGATGCTTTGGCTTCTGGACTACGCGAGGAATCGAAGACTGACGACTTGGTCGTTGATAACACTGGCGAGAATTTAGCGGCAGTTAGTGGTTGTTCTACGTTACCTGAAAAACAACAAAGTTCGACCGTTTCAGGTATTTCTTCTCTGGCATTGAACCATGCTTCGCATCGAAGTCCGAACCATCGGAATGGGAATATTTCCAACGGATGCAAAGATTTTGACTGTAAAAGTAAAGAATTTCCTGTGATGGATGTTGATGAAATCGCCAAGCAAACATCAGTTGCACCCGCCTCAGAAGTACCTGAACTAAACAGCGTAACTTCTGTCGTACCTCATGCTGTTGATGTTAACCTGTCGTCTTGCAAGGAAGTACTTTGTATAGGAACTTCTGCTACAAACAAGTGTGAAGTCAATGACTGTCAGAAGTTGACAAAGAATAATTCTGTTCAGCTGAGTGCCATGGTCCCCCAAACTCATCCTACCAGCGTAGATGGCGCGTCCCAAGGCTTCGAGTGTTATATGTCTCGTGCAGAAACTTTTCCACCGAGCGTGACAATCAATAGCTGTGTCCGCTCAAAAAAGACGAAACCACTTCTACCTGAAATATCTATGCCAATCACAACTATGGAAAACGGAAGCAGTAACAGCAGTCTTTCAGTTTTGAAACCGAAGTGTCTCACAATACCCCTGGAAGAAATGCAAGTGAATAAATTACCGTCTGTTTCGACTTGTTCTACGCTGAGCACTCCTGGTGGTAGTGTTGCGTTCAATTCTGGTCATTTCTCAAACTCATTTAGGCCGGCAAATTTAGTTACGTTACGTGATGGAGCTCCTGATCACGAATTATTTAGATCTATTGAGCCTGTAAGACCGTGTGTTCCTTCTCCAAAACCATCTGTAAAATGTGAGGAATTTTTGAGTGATACGGACTTGATGAAACTGGACCCAAATCTCGAAGCTTTCATGAATAGCTCTTCAAGCAGTGATGCTACCGATTTTGAAAATAAGAATGATTCGTGTGAAATGAGTCCTCCTAAAATTAAGGATAACTTCGAAGATAATATTCCAGAAATTTCAAACCAGTCATTCTCTATTCCAGGATTTAATAACTTCGATGACGTCATGAGTAAGCAGGAACTGGAGATGCCGCCTTTATCTGCCGGTATTAATTTGTTTGTTAGTGAGCCAACCCAGCTGAAAATCTCGTTGTCAAGTACTGTAATTAATTCTGAAAAGAGCAGTAGTAAGACTAGCTCGGCTCTTAGCCCAACGCCTGGAACGAGACCTACTGAAGTAAATCCTGAACCGTCTTTGCCAGTTGAAACGGATTGTGGTTTTCATCCTAGAATCCATCTGCCTCGAGCTGGCTCAGTTGTGAGTCCTTCTGTACCGCAAAATAAGCTTTCTTCGGTAGGTGGGTCTCCCATGAAAACCCATAGAAATTCCACCCGAGACGCTGCGTCTCATATCAAATCAAATGATGTTTCACCATTCGAATCTCCCGCTAAAGTTCTGTCTGTCGCTTCAAACGCACGAGAGGGTTCTGCCAAAGATGCTTCATCATCGTTGAAAGTTCATATAAAGAAAAATTCTAATGATGAATATTTTGCTGTTACCCAAGTTCACACAGAACAACCTGTTCTCAAAACTCTTACATCCACGGTGACCTCCCAGAGTTCTTCTGAACATAAAGGAGCTGAATCAGTGAGGCCAACAATTGTGAGCGATGGTGAAGCCCCTGCATTAGCCAGCAGTTGTGCGCCGCTCGCTAAGAAAAAACAGAATAAAACCAGGGGACGAGGCCGAGGAAGAGGACGTGGTCGAAGCGCTCGTGGAAGCTCGAGTCCGGTACCTCCACCAGTGGCAGAGAGCGGCGCATTTCCTGCTCTTATTGCTCTCAATGACGTGAGTTTTGCAATTGCAAATGATATTGTACAAAGTTTGTGTAGTATTGGTTTAGTGTTTTTGATTCATCTGTTTTATAATGATATATTGTTATATTTCGTCAATCTATATTCATTCTAGTATAATTCCTTTGTACTAGTCATTCTACTCGAAATCTAGGAGTGGTCAAAGACGTCAAACCGTTTACGCGAGTGCTGTCAATCAATTGTTTTATTTACCAACCCACGTCAACAAGTGCTGTTGAAAAGCTAAGTTGTCAAGCTTCGATTTACTTTGTTCACAAATCTAGAATTGATGTTTACAGCTAACGACTTGTTTTAAATGAGAAGTAATCTTGATCATAAATAATTTTTTACTCCTGGGCAGACACTGAACTCGTTACCCGCATCTGAAGTTGCAAGCACCGTGTTCCCAAGACTCCAGCGCGACATTCCTCTCTGGGAAATCCTGTGTCTTCAAGCGTCCTGTTCTCCAAATATTGCTGCTTCTTGTAACAATGCTGCCTCTGGAGCAGTTTCGAATGATAAGTTAAAAAATGCTGTAACTTTGCTTTCGAAACTGCTAGATCAGTGTCGCTCCGAGTTGAAGAATGTACTACATCCTATACCTATTTTAGAAAATGAAATTCCACCTGAAAATTCCAAAGGAAGAGCTGTTCTGCAGGTAAGCTATGCTGCTATTTAAGATCTGTCTTGAAAAATATTTACTTACTAGTCGAGCGACCTGTTAAAAATGAAGGTATTTTTCCAATGTGGCATGTTATAGATCACAAACGTTCCTCATCGTTTTCAAAATAAACTGTTCATAACCAACGTATTTTAACCAAAACACTGCCGTATCGTATTCTATCGTATAGAACATTCAATTTTCTTTACATTACCTTTATTTACATATTATATTCAGTATCGTAACTATGACACAGCCGCACATCAACGCTTCTGGACCTGATGAACGTGAATTTTATCCTTGTGATACTGAAAGCGTGACACCAAACGTATGAGTGAATGAATAAATATTTACACGACGACATTGCTTAGTAGTATTAGATGTTGCCCATCAAATGTTTTCACATAATTTTACTTATTGGTTTTTAAGTATTTGATATTGGTTTTTAAATATTTGATATTGGTTGTTAATTTCCAGGTACCTGAGAACGTCGCTCTGGCGATTGGCATGAAAAGCGGGAAGTACCGATACAAGGATACTACGCAGTCCATGCCTCTTCATGTTACAGAAAATGCAAAAAGTAAAGAAAAAGATTTCGCCAAAATTTCTGTTCGTCGTGTAGAAGAAGAGAGTGGCCAAAAAGGGAAGAACATGTTCCATTGTAATGGAAATTCAGTTTCATCAGAAACTATAACAAATCTCGAAGAAAAATCGGGTGTGAATTTGAATCATTGCAATGTGGCTCCAAGTGTACCTCGAACTTTCGTTACGACTGAGCGTCAAAATGAGCTTCTCAATTCAGTCCTCAGTGCTCAACCGACAATAACGGAAGAGAGTGTTGCTGATTTTGGCAGACTGACTGAGATAAAAAGCTCGCTTGTGCAAGCTACGACCGCGACAAATATTGAAGCTGGGAGTCATTCAACAAAGTGTACAAATTTGGTGGCAGTTCCAGAGATATCAACAAACGACAATCCGTTGTTGCATTCAAAGATACTCTCTGACGATAGACATGAAATTGTGAAAAATGTTTCTGTAGACTGTGCAACAACACTTCCGAATCTTAAACCTATTCACCAGTCTATTTTATCTGAGCATGGAAGCGTTAATATGACCGACTCTTCGTTTTTAGTTCCAGAGATTGAAACAAAGCGCAATCCAGCAATTTTGGAGTCAGATACTGAGACGAAGATTACAGTTCAATCGAAAATAAATTCTGACTGTAAAGCTATTCTTCCTCATGCTATAGCGTGTGGATCAGAAACTAACAGTTCTCCATTTGACCGACCTTACTCGGATGTATCAAAAAGCGATCCTCTTATTGGGTTTTCTTCAGGTGCTGTTGGAAATTCTCATCCAGGATCATCCTCGTTCATCATCAGTATTACCCAAGATCCGATCTCATCGATTCGTAATGGTGTCAATTCAAATCAAATAAGCAGTTCTCTTCCTGTTAAATCAAATCTGTTGTCAGATCGTGAAGAGAAACTTGTACCTTCCCCAATAGAATTTTCTCCGCTTTCTTTTGCTGAATGTACAACTTCTTACGACCTTAGCTCATTTCTCTTGCAAGGTGCGACTCCTCCGCTGGACACAAACGCGGGAAGAAAATCTCCAGTGCGTACCGTTCAAGACAACACTCTGTCAGCTCTTGGTAACTCAGCCAAATTTTCTCAGATGGTTGAAACTTCGCTTGATGTTATAAACTTACAAACTCAGTCTGGAGCCGCAACTCAGCGTTCAAACTCTTTGAACGAGTTTATTTCACCATCACTTGAAGTCTCTGTGCCGTATTCAAATGAGAGTAACAATTGCACTAATTCACCTGCGTATGCATTCGGAGATAGACCAACTGACTTAGGGAAAGCGAATGATAGTCTTAAACCACAGTTGGTTAGCGATAATCTTGCTTATCAAGGAAATTCGTTGAGTTCTACAACCGACAACACTAACGTTTCAAGAAATGAACTTCATTACAATGCTTGTCCTAACTCCTCGAATTACATCCCAAGTTCGGTGTTTGATACACTGTACTTACAACCTAATGCACTCCCAAATCTGGTAACAAAATTTTCGGCGGACAATCAAGCATTATCGACTTCTGTACAAGATTCAAGCGAGTTGACAAAATCCGCACCTTCACAGAAGAAATCGAGAAAATCTACCAAAGAAAAAGCTCGCTCTAATTCATCTTTCTTATCTAAATTTACTAACGCAAATTTCAAAGAAGTTGATACCCCTTCAAGCAACCAGCCCATAGCATCACTGATTCATTCTCAATCGATGGCGGAAAAGAATAAGAAAGTCGACGAAAAGAAAAACAATGCCCATTCAAACTTGAAAAAGAAGACTCCGAAAAAAAGGGATGCTTGTGCTCTTCCTAAAGTAAGCTTGAATAGCGATAACAGCGCTGTTTATGGTCCATTGCAAGATGCTAGTCTCCATAACATATCCGACAATGGGTCTATCGTTGCACAGCCGGCTACTTCTCCCATCTCTGCACTTTTACAGTCTTCGTTCCATTCGGTTCTTACTCAGGATGCTGTTGGAGTAGCTTGCAACGAACGTACCAATGTTCCCAGTCATCCGTTTACTGATTCGTCACTCACAGCAATCTCGGAGCGATCGGTGTCGAGAAACTTGCCTAACCAGAACCTAACATTCGCTGAGTCTCTCGGAAATACTTCTATCAATTGCAATCACCCATCAAACACAAGAACTGTTGTATCTCCCGCTGGTTTTCATCCGGCCTCAAGTCCTACACAAAGTTTTACGTTCCCTATCTCTGCATGCGGAGAGAATGGTAATGGTGCTGTTGATGGGAATACTCTTTCAATTAATAGCTCGTTACCGTCTTCATTTGATGTGAATTCAAGCGCAATGACATCAAGTTATGTTGCATCGTTATCGACGTTCATTCCACCTAGCACGCATTGCATCAATGTATCTTCATCAACTTATAATTCTATGTCGCTCTCATCTCAACCCCATCCTCAGCATCCTACCATTCCTTCACCTAAGTCCTCGTGCTGTCTTACTCAACCTTATTCATCTCCGGTTTCTTCGTACGTATTAACATCTTCAATGCCTTCACCGTCCAATTCATATGTTATTGGACCAAACGTTGCTCAGAAAACTCTTTTGCGCAATGGTTCCAGCGGCCTTTCAGGCAGTATGACGCCGCCTCCGCTAAGCCAAAACTGCTTCGCTTCTCCAATTATAAATTCATCTGTACCGAGTTTTCCACGAATCACTTCTCCTGTTATGAATCACGACGGTTCTATGCTCTATACTTCCTCTAGAATCGCTGCTGGTTCTTCAATGAGCCCTCCATTGAGTTCTCTCCTCCCCACAAGTCACGTTAATCATCACGGTCTTGGTCCAGCAGGAAGTCCAGCTGGAAGCCCTCTTTGTCCCAACCCAATTGTTGCCAGGAATGGCTGTACTACACCTCTCAGGGGGAGTACCAGACCTCTTTTATCACCCACCACTCTCCTTGGTTTGCCTTTTTCTTCAATCAGTCCAGATATTGCAAACCTTGAACCACCGCTCCCGTGCACCTCTGGTTCTATACCTGCTCTCAGTGAATTGGAATTGACATCGGATGATCTGCCTCGCTTGTTATCAACCGGTGATAGTAGTAGTCAAAGTTGCGGTGCATCTAAGCTGTTGGATACTAATACTGCGGATCTCACTGAGATTATTCAAAAACTTCAGCAGGAAACGGCCGATTCAGCATGTCTAGAAACAAGTGATGCTCAATTATCCGCGTCTGTTGCCAGCGAATTTCGTCCTCCAGCCCCGAGTTTCAAGGGAGTCCTTCAGTCAAAAGCTGATGTTGAGTCAGTATGTGTACACAGCGCATCGCTTAATGATGCAGGAGCTGCCAAAACAAGTGGCCTTCCTTGTTTCGGAAATGGATCAACTTCTAATCCAAATCCCGTATCGCTTGTTGCATCAGTACCGCCTCGCACTGATTTGTGTCAATCCAACGCACTAAGAGATCTTCAGCTGTCAGATCCCTCCCTATCTCCAAACTGCACGATGATTACATCGTTTACTGATGTTCTCTCATCGAATGCTCACTTTTCGAATACTGCTTTGTCTCAGCTTACATCGTCCGCCAGTGCATGTGTTATTGCAGACCCCGGGGGTACTCATCGCAATGGTGCCATTCAGTGTCAAGAGGAAACATCATTGCTAAGGCAAGTCACTTCAACAGAAACTGTCGTACAAAACATGTTGGATAATGTTATGCCAATAAATATGGATCAACGAGTGCAAAACAACTCGGTTCAGAGTGGTAAATTGGTGAATTCAATCTCGCACTGCGATCAATTTTCAACCAATGAGAATAGGTCGCGTATTCAAATTCAAAACTCCCCCGTTCATTCCAAAATTCTTCCAAGTGATCAATCGCTGCGTTCAGTCAAATCTTCTACACTCCAAGAGTCGAATATATTGTCTAGGTCAGAAAAACTTATTTCCAACTCGAGAACTAGTACAGAATTTCCTGATCAACTAACTTCGGTGGTTCGTACCAATGAATCAATCGGCAGCGGAGTCGTTTCTAATGGTACTCATGTTTTTCATGGCACGCAAAATATTACGAGTCCCGACAATGTTTCTACGTTTCGCTCTTTGCCTCACAACTCGTTGACTCCATCGGGTCATGAACAACACAGTTTCACTGAAAATACTCCGTGTCAACAGTATTGTGACTTCTCGCGTCATGCCAATGGTGCTTCAAGTACGGATTTCAGCAGAGTAACTAGAGCAGTCGACGGCGAGTCTGCGGGGCGAATATCGACAACTACCTCATCTGTACCCATCGCTGATATGTCTTATGACTATTGAGGCTTCTTGTGAAGTCGGTCAAACTGATAATGAATGCTGAAAGTCAGCATGCTCTGGACGTTGAACGAATCTATGGAAGTTCGTCACCTTCTTTGTGTAAGTACATATCTCTACATGTGCTCGCTATTTTGAAAATGAAAAGATCCATTATTTTCGATTCAAGGTCGTGACCCATTGATTGAAATACATTCGGGGCAGCTTTACCAGGCCTGTACCCAGGTGTTTTTGAGCTACTTAGGTTAAGGCATAGTTCTCAACCATTAGGCTTATTCTCTAAAGCGGTTAGCAAGGCTTGTATGGGTAATTCCAAATACTTTGGAAGTGGATATGTCTTCACATAACTTAGTGGCAACATTTCTGAACTAAAATAATTATTCCTCATGGTTTGCGAATTGAAGACCATCAATTTTCGAAAGGTAATACTTCTGAACAATAACTTTTGTATGGCATTTAAAAAATCGCTAGAATGGCATTAGCATCAAACTGCAATTTGAAATTTTTCAAGCTGTCTCTTTTGAACCGGAAAATTTACATTTTTTGCATTTGAAGTAGTAAAAAATATGTTCATATTAGAAATCTGATGTACGGCAGTGGGGAATTTCCTTAGTTAGTTCAGTTTGACCACAGTTGAGGAGCTATAGTGCGTTAGAAGTACTGTTTTACACAGATCCTTTTACAATTATATTACAAGTGAATTTCATTTGGTTGATGTTCAATTCTTTGTTTAGTTTTCCATTTGACCTCATTGTGTCCGTAGCCATAATACTGTCAAGTGCTTAATTAATCGGTTTCGTGAAAGCTCTGATACGTCTTTAGCCTGGTTTCCGCTTTAAAGGGTTAGTGCTGAGGTAGATTATTTACTAGTGTTTAGCAAAATAATATGACACCTTAGTGTAAAGTGGAATTTTCACATTTTTTATTAACTTAGACTGTTCAAATTTCTACCGTAGATGAATAAATGAGTGTCATAGTAAACGAAATTTCAATAACTACAAAATTTTCAAAAGAAAAATCAAACGCGATAAAATTAACAACTATGAGCAATGTTTACAACACATTACAAAATCATTTGTTTGGTTGGATGGACATTGTTGGTAACTACTGCTTCCTGACATTTAGAATAACTCGGTCGTCTGCCGCTTTTTTGGTGGCATTTTATTTTATTCTTCCTTACATATTTCCTTCATTCAGCAATATTTTTAGGATCTCTGCTGTGAATCTGCAGTTTTCTCCACAAATTTTCAGTGGAAATCATGTCAGGGTATTAGCTATGTCACTCTAGAACAGTTGTCCTTTTTTTAAACTAAGCTTTTGTTGCCTTTATTTACGTATAGGATTGTTGTCCTGCGGAAGGGTACAACCACGTGTCAATTCCAAAGAGCAAACAGAAGCCAGAGGGGATTGACTCAGTATTTTATGTTGTTCACGAGTCCTTCAATTATGTGGAGTTGGCCAACATCTGACGAGTAGAGACCACCCCCACACCATAATAGAACCACCACCAAACTTCACCGTAGGAATGATGCATTTACGAGCATGCTCTTCTCCATTCTTCTGTCGAACATTGTTTTTTTTCCAAACCGTTTACTTTTTAGTTTTGTCTGGCTTAAATACAGTATCCCAAGTCGATGGTGGCTTGCTCAAATACTCATAAGCATATTTCAGTCGGTCCAGAACGGAACGTATCTGAGGAAGAGTACTCCTTAGAGAGCGTGAATTAAGACTCACGTCGTTGTGTCCAGCCGTCGGGTGTTTGTTTACCTCTACCTCGGATAATTTTAGTTCATTCTTCAAATCATTATGAGTTGACTTAGTTATCTAGATCACAGTCCGCACTTGACGTCTCTTGAGGCACGCTTAGCTTATCTCAGGACTTCTATCTTTCGTGCCCAACTCACTTCTATCCATTTTCATGCTTTCTTCACTGATGATTCATTACCTTTCCTTCTTCTTCCTTCTTAACTGACTGTTACTATACGCAGATCTTGCGTGGGAACACACCTTGTGCATACATTATCAAAAACACTAACGAAAGTGCTGTGGTTTCTCTTAAGGATGTATTGAAACATTCTATATAGAGCAATCTCGTGCAGTAGTTGCCAACAAAAGCAATGCAACCAACAATTAAGAGATTATTTTGTGATGCGTTGAGAACCTAGTCTTTCCTAACCAATGTGTTGCATTATTTTGCCCCTCACAGTACACCTTTTAATTTCTTTGTTTGACTATTAAATTTTTTGCTTTGCCACTTCAATTAGACAGCTCTAATGAAATGTACGTCATTTACTTGAGCGATTTATGATGCATTAAGTTGAGAGCAGCCGTATCGGAAGACAATTAACTCCTGTTGAGGACTCGGGATTAGACCCTTGGCCTTATTAAAGACAAGATATACAATTGGTGGTATTGATTGATGCGACTTTCGCTAGATTGCATGAGAAATTTCGATTGTCAAATTTATCAGCAATTTATAAAATTGTGAATCTTCAAGAGAAAATAGGAAAATGTATAACTTTTATATATATATATATATATATATATACAACTTAATGTTGCTACAAAATAATTTTGGTAATGAAAATTTGTAAATTTAAGGTTTCAGTATAGGGGGATCGGATTTGGCTGGAATGTTTATAATTAGCCCGCGAAGTT